>CAXIWN010000010.1:2650618-2759642 GCA_964036215.1 Oscheius sp. DF5033 | reverse complement strand
CAAACAGGCTTTGTAACCCATAAAATTGGTTTTGTGGTCCACAAAGTTGGTTTTTTGGCCTGCAAACAGGCGTTGTAACTCCACAAAGTTGGTTTTTTGGCCTGCAAACAGGCCTTGTAACCCATAAAATTGGTTTTTTGGCCTGCAAACAGGCCTTGTAACTCCATAAAGTTGGTTTTTGGCCTGCAAACAGGCCTTGTAACTCCACAAAGTTGGTTTTTTGGCCTGCAAACAGGCCTTGTAACTCCACAAAGTTGGTTTTCTGGCCTGCAAACAGGCGTTGTAACTCCACAAAGTTGGTTTTTTGGCCTGCAAACAGGCCTTGTAACTCCACAAAGTTGGTTTTTTGGCCTGCAAACAGGCCTTGTAACTCCATAAAGTTGGTTTTTTGGCCTGCAAACAGGCCTTGTAACCCATAAAATTGGTTTTTTTGGCCTGCAAACAGGCCTTGTAACCCATAAAATTGGTTTTGTGGTCCACAAAGTTGGTTTTTTTGGCCTGCAAACAGGCCTTGTAACCCATAAAATTGGTTTTGTGGTCCACAAAGTTGGTTTTTTGGCCTGCAAACAGGCCTTGTAACCCATAAAATTGGTTTTGTGGTCTACAAAGTTGGTATTTTGGCCTGCAAACAGGCCCTGTAACCCATAGAATTGGTTTTGTGGTCCACAAAGTTGGTTTTTTGGCCTGCAAACAGGCCTTGTAACCCATAAAATTGGTTTTGTGGTCCACAAAGTTGGTTTTTTGGCCTGCAAACAGGCCTTGTAACCCATAAAATTGGTTTTGTAGTCCACAAAGTTGGTTTTTTGGCCTGCAAACAGGCCTTGTAACTCCACAAAGTTGGTTTTTTGGCCTGCAAACAGGCCTTGTAACCCATAAAATTGGTTTTGTGGTCCACAAAGTTGGTTTTTTGGCCTGCAAACAGGCCTTGTAACTCCACAAAGTTGGTTTTTTGGCCTGCAAACAGGCCTTGTAACCCATAAAATTGGTTTTGTGGTCCACAAAGTTGGTTTTTTGGCCTGCAAACAGGCCTTGTAACTCCACAAAGTTGGTTTTTTGGCCTGCAAACAGGCCTCCACAAAATTGATTTTTTGGCCTGCAAACAGGCCTTGTAACTCCATAAAATTGGTTTTTTGGCCTGCAAACAGGCCTTGTAACTCCATAAAATTGGTTTTTTGGCCTGCATACAGGCCTTGTAACCCATAAAATTGGTTTTTTGGCCTGCAAACAGGCCTTGTAACTCCATAAAATTGGTTTTTTGGCCTGCAAACAGGCCTTGTAACTCCATAAAATTGGTTTTTTGGCCTGCAAAGTTGGTTTTTTGGCCTGCAAACAGGCCTTGTAACCCATAAAATTGGTTTTGTGGTCCACAAAGTTGGTTTTTTGGCCTGCAAACAGGCCTTGTAACCCATAAAATTGGTTTTGTGGTCCACAAAGTTGGTTTTTTGGCCTGCAAACAGGCCTTGTAACCCATAAAATTGGTTTTGTGGTCCACAAAGTTGGTTTTTTGGCCTGCAAACAGGCCCTGTAACCCATAAAATTGGTTTTGTGGTCCACAAAGTTGGTTTTTTGGCCTGCAAACAGGCCTTGTAACCCATAAAATTGATTTTGTCGTCCACAAAGTTGGTTTTTTGGCCTGCAAACAGGCCTTGTAACCCATAAAATTGGTTTTGTGGTCCACAAAGTTGGTTTTTTGGCCTGCAAACAGGCCTTGTAACTCCATAAAATTGGTTTTTTGGCCTGCAAACAGGCCTTGTAACTCCATAAAATTGGTTTTTTTGGCCTGCAAACAGGCCTTGTAACTCCATAAAATTGGTTTTTTGGCCTGCAAACAGGCCTTGTAACCCATAAAATTGGTTTTTTGGCCTGCAACCAGGCCTTGTAACTCCATAAAGTTGGTTTTTTGGCCTGCAAACAGGCCTTGTAACCCCACAAAGTTGGTTTTTTGGCCTCACAGCTCGCCGGGGGCGACGCGTTAAAGGTCTGTGACGCTTAAATTTTGGCCGAGTGGTCTAAGGCGCGCGACGATCTGACAGTCGCGGGTTCGATCCCCGCCGCAACCACAATGTTTTTGCTTTTTTCCTTTTGCATAAAAAATGATTTTTTATCTATTTTCGACTCAAATTTTCTGTTTTCATAGTTTATTTTATGCAGAAACAAGAGATTGTCCATAAAGATAGTTCTGTAGAACATGTTAGTTGAAGAAATGAGTAGCATTGGTGAGATACACGATGACAAACAAAAAAATCCAATCGATCCCTATTCCAGCTATCTAAACGATTTTTTCCTATAAAGATGATCTAACTTACGTAGGAAGAGAGCTAACCACTTGATATGACGGATAAAAAAGCTGAAAACAAAAAAAAAACATGCAATTGTTAATCGCAAGGAAACTCTTGAAAAAAATTACAAGTTTTCAAGTCGGAAAAATTTTTTACAGAGTTTCTTCTTGTATTTGATGCAACTACAACTATAAAACATCAACAAAAAAGTAAAAACAATGCCTAAAAGTATTTGTTATCGAAGGAAACAACTTACTTTGTCTGTCGCTAAAATCCATTACCTGAGCTCTTGCTGCTCATTGTTCTTCTTTATTTTTTACTGTAAAAGTATCTAGAAGATGTGTATTATCGAGTAAAAATAACAGAAAACGTAATAAAAAGAATAAAACAATAAAAGAGAGCAAAGCAACAGTGACTAGAAATGGCATTATGAGCAAATTTGAAAGCGAAGTGTCATATGCTAATTGCACTAAAAATGTTAATTTTTCATCGTTTCTTTTACTTCTAACTGATTTTCTAGATTGCTAACATACCAGAGTTCGATAATACAACAATTAGAAAACTGAAAAGTGGAAGGAACAAATAGAAATCATCAAATTGAAATTGCAAGCCATTTTGTGTTCTTTTGCATTTTTTCACCTAATTATATCACAAAACATTTCAAATTTTTTTGATGAAAAGCTTGTTCATCAACTTTAGATTATTTAGCAATAAAAACTAAAGAAAAAATAAGTATAGTGAAGTAAAATAACCATAAAACAGTAGATGTCGTCAATATTTGCACGCGTTACGTAACGCGATTTGGCTCGGCCGACCTATTCACGATTAAGCTGAGCGATCCAGACATACTTATGGGCTGTTTTTGGGCTCAAAATGAAGCTAAGACGATTATCTAAAAAAGTTAGGAAACAGATTTTCGATCTAGGCCTTCTTTTTTTCACAAGCCCATCATTTATGCAAAATTTTTGGTGCCTGTTTTCCAGCGGCTATTTTTCGATGAATATGACAAAAAACTCAAAATCTGTTTCCTAACTTTTTTAGATCATCGTCTCTAGATTTTTTTAAGTCCAAAAACAGCACATGAGCATGAATGGATCGTTCAGCTTAATCGTGAATAGGTGGGATAGTTTTTCCCAATATAAATTTTGGCGGGAAAATGGAGGTGGCGAAAAATTCAAATTTGGCGAAGTGTGGCCTGCAAACAGGCCTTGTAACTCCACAAAGTTGGTTTTTTGGCCTGCAAACAGGCCTTGTAACTCCACAAAGTTGGTTTTTTGGCCTGCAAACAGGCCTTGTAACTCCATAAAGTTGGTTTTTTGGCCTGCAAACAGGCCTTGTAACTCCATAAAGTTGGTTTTTTGGCCTGCAAACAGGCCTTGTAACTCCATAAAGTTGGTTTTTTGGCCTGCAAACAGGCCTTGTAACTCCATAAAGTTGGTTTTTTGGCCTGCAAACAGGCCTTGTAACTCCATAAAGTTGGTTTTTTGGCCTGCAAACAGGCCTTGTAACTCCATAAAGTTGGTTTTTTGGCCTGCAAACAGGCTTTGTAACCCATAAAATTGGTTTTGTGGTCCACAAAGTTGGTTTTTTGGCCTGCAAACAGGCCTTGTAACTCCATAAAGTTGGTTTTTTGGCCTGCAAACAGGCCTTGTAACTCCATAAAGTTGGTTTTTTGGCCTGCAAACAGGCCTTGTAACTCCATAAAGTTGGTTTTTTGGCCTGCAAACAGGCCTTGTAACTCCATAAAGTTGGTTTTTTGGCCTGCAAACAGGCTTTGTAACCCATAAAATTGGTTTTGTGGTCCACAAAGTTGGTTTTTTGGCCTGCAAACAGGCCTTGTAACTCCATAAAGTTGGTTTTTTGGCCTGCAAACAGGCCTTGTAACTCCATAAAGTTGGTTTTTTGGCCTGCAAACAGGCCTTGTAACTCCATAAAGTTGGTTTTTTGGCCTGCAAACAGGCCTTGTAACTCCATAAAGTTGGTTTTTTGGCCTGCAAACAGGCCTTGTAACTCCATAAAGTTGGTTTTTTGGCCTGCAAACAGGCCTTGTAACTCCATAAAGTTGGTTTTTTGGCCTGCAAACAGGCTTTGTAACCCATAAAATTGGTTTTGTGGTCCACAAAGTTGGTTTTTTGGCCTGCAAACAGGCGTTGTAACTCCACAAAGTTGGTTTTTTTGGCCTGCAAACAGGCCTTGTAACCCATAAAATTGGTTTTTTTGGCCTGCAAACAGGCCTTGTAACTCCATAAAGTTGGTTTTTTGGCCTGCAAACAGGCCTTGTAACTCCATAAAGTTGGTTTTTTTGGCCTGCAAACAGGCTTTGTAACCCATAAAATTGGTTTTGTGGTCCATAAAGTTGGTTTTTGGCCTGCAAACAGGCCTTGTAACTCCACAAAGTTGGTTTTTTGGCCTGCAAACAGGCCTTGTAACTCCACAAAGTTGGTTTTTTGGCCTGCAAACAGGCCTTGTAACTCCATAAAGTTGGTTTTTTGGCCTGCAAACAGGCCTTGTAACCCATAAAATTGGTTTTTTGGCCTGCAAACAGGCCTTGTAACCCATAAAATTGGTTTTTTGGCCTGCAAAGTTGGCTTTTTGGCCTGCAAACAGGCCTTGTAACCCATAAAATTGGTTTTTTGGCCTGCAAACAGGCCTTGTAACTCCATAAAATTGGTTTTTTGGCCTGCAAACAGGCCTTGTAACTCCATAAAATTGGTTTTTTGGCCTGCAAAGTTGGTTTTTTGGCCTGCAAACAGGCCTTGTAACCCATAAAATTGGTTTTGTGGTCCACAAAGTTGGTTTTTTGGCCTGCAAACAGGCCCTGTAACCCATAAAATTGGTTTTGTGGTCCACAAAGTTGGTTTTTTTGGCCTGCAAACAGGCCTTGTAACCCATAAAATTGGTTTTTTGGCCTGCAAACAGGCCTTGTAACTCCATAAAATTGGTTTTTTGGCCTGCAAACAGGCCTTGTAACTCCATAAAGTTGGTTTTTTGGCCTGCAAAGTTGGTTTTTTTGGCCTGCAAACAGGCCTTGTAACCCATAAAATTGGTTTTGTGGTCCACAAAGTTGGTTTTTTGGCCTGCAAACAGGCCTTGTAACCCATAAAATTGGTTTTGTGGTCCACAAAGTTGGTTTTTTTGGCCTGCAAACAGGCCTTGTAACCCATAAAATTGGTTTTGTGGTCCACAAAGTTGGTTTTTTTGGCCTGCAAACAGGCCCTGTAACCCATAAAATTGGTTTTGTGGTCCACAAAGTTGGTTTTTTTGGCCTGCAAACAGGCCTTGTAACCCATAAAATTGATTTTGTCGTCCACAAAGTTGGTTTTTTTGGCCTGCAAACAGGCCTTGTAACCCATAAAATTGGTTTTGTGGTCCACAAAGTTGGTTTTTTGGCCTGCAAACAGGCCCTGTAACCCATAAAATTGGTTTTGTGGTCCACAAAGTTGGTTTTTTGGCCTGCAAACAGGCCTTGTAACTCCACAAAGTTGGTTTTTTGGCCTGCAAACAGGCCTTGTAACCCATAAAATTGATTTTGTCGTCCACAAAGTTGGTTTTTTGGCCTGCAAACAGGCCTTGTAACCCATAAAATTGGTTTTGTGGTCCACAAAGTTGGTTTTTTGGCCTGCAAACAGGCCTTGTAACCCATAAAATTGGTTTTGTGGTCCACAAAATTGGTTTTTTGGCCTGCAAACAGGCCTTGTAACTCCATAAAATTGGTTTTTTGGCCTGCAAACAGGCCTTGTAACTCCATAAAATTGGTTTTTTTGGCCTGCATACAGGCCTTGTAACCCATAAAATTGGTTTTTTGGCCTGCAAACAGGCCTTGTAACTCCATAAAATTGGTTTTTTGGCCTGCAAACAGGCCTTGTAACCCATAAAATTGGTTTTTTGGCCTGCAAACAGACCTTGTAACTCCATAAAATTGGTTTTTTGGCCTGCAAACAGGCCTTGTAACTCCATAAAATTGGTTTTTTGGTCCACAAAGTTGGTTTTTTGGCCTGCAAACAGGCCTTGTAACTCCATAAAATTGGTTTTTTGGCCTGCAAACAGACCTTGTAACTCCATAAAATTGGTTTTTTGGCCTGCAAACAGGCCTTGTAACTCCATAAAATTGGTTTTTTGGCCTGCATACAGGCCTTGTAACCCATAAAATTGGTTTTTTTGGCCTGCAAACAGGCCTTGTAACTCCATAAAATTGGTTTTTTGGCCTTCCATAAAATTGGTTTTTTGGCCTGCAAACAGGCCTTGTAACTCCATAAAATTGGTTTTTTGGCCTGCATACAGGCCTTGTAACCCATAAAATTGGTTTTTTGGCCTGCAAACAGGCCTTGTAACTCCATAAAATTGGTTTTTTGGCCTGCAAACAGGCCTTGTAACCATAAAATTGGTTTTGTGGTCCACAAAGTTGGTTTTTTGGCCTGCAAACAGGCCTTGTAACCCATAAAATTGGTTTTGTGGTCCACAAAGTTGGTTTTTTGGCCTGCAAACAGGCCCTGTAACCCATAAAATTGGTTTTGTGGTCCACAAAGTTGGTTTTTTGGCCTGCAAACAGGCCTTGTAACCCATAAAATTGGTTTTGTGGTCCACAAAGTTGGTTTTTTGGCCTGCAAACAGGCCTTGTAACCCATAAAATTGGTTTTGTGGTCCACAAAGTTGGTTTTTTGGCCTGCAAACAGGCCTTGTAACTCCATAAAATTGGTTTTTTGGCCTGCAAACAGGCCTTGTAACCCATAAAATTGGTTTTGTGGTCCACAAAGTGGTTTTTTGGCCTGCAAACAGGCCCTGTAACCCATAAAATTGGTTTTGTGGTCCACAAAGTTGGTTTTTTGGCCTGCAAACAGGCCTTGTTACCCATAAAATTGGTTTTGTGGTCCACAAAGTTGGTTTTTTGGCCTGCAAACAGGCCCTGTAACCCATAAAATTGGTTTTGTGGTCCACAAAGTTGGTTTTTTTGGCCTGCAAACAGGCCTTGTAACCCATAAAATTGGTTTTGTGGTCCACAAAGTTGGTTTTTTGGCCTGCAAACAGGCCTTGTAACCCATAAAATTGGTTTTGTGGTCCACAAAGTTGGTTTTTTGGCCTGCAAACAGGCCTTGTAACCCATAAAATTGGTTTTGTGGTCCACAAAGTTGGTTTTTTGGCCTGCAAACAGGCCTTGTAACTCCATAAAATTGGTTTTTTGGCCTGCAAACAGGCCTTGTAACCCATAAAATTGGTTTTGTGGTCCACAAAGTTGGTTTTTTGGCCTGCAAACAGGCCTTGTAACTCCACAAAGTTGGTTTTTTGGCCTGCATACAGGCCTCCACAAAATTGGTTTTTTGGCCTGCAAACAGGCCTTGTAACTCCATAAAATTGGTTTTTTGGCCTGCATACAGGCCTTGTAACCCATAAAATTGGTTTTGTGGTCCACAAAGTTGGTTTTTTGGCCTGCAAACAGGCCTTGTAACCCATAAAATTGGTTTTGTGGTCCACAAAGTTGGTTTTTTGGCCTGCAAACAGGCCTTGTAACCCATAAAATTGGTTTTGTGGTCCACAAAGTTGGTTTTTTGGCCTGCAAACAGGCCTTGTAACTCCACAAAGTTGGTTTTTTGGCCTGCATACAGTCCTCCACAAAATTGGTTTTTTGGCCTGCAAACAGGCCTTGTAACTCCATAAAATTGGTTTTTTGGCCTGCAAACAGGCCTTGTAACCCATAAAATTGGTTTTGTGGTCCACAAAGTTGGTTTTTTGGCCTGCAAACAGGCCTTGTAACTCCACAAAGTTGGTTTTTTGGCCTGCATACAGGCCTCCACAAAATTGGTTTTTTGGCCTGCAAACAGGCCTTGTAACTCCATAAAATTGGTTTTTTGGCCTGCAAACAGGCCTTGTAACCCATAAAATTGGTTTTGTGGTCCAGAAAGTTGGTTTTTTGGCCTGCAAACAGGCCTTGTAACCCATAAAATTGGTTTTGTGGTCCACAAAGTTGGTTTTTTGGCCTGCAAACAGGCCCTGTAACCCATAAAATTGGTTTTGTGGTCCACAAAGTTGGTTTTTTGGCCTGCAAACAGGCCTTGTAACCCATAAAATTGGTTTTGTGGTCCACAAAGTTGGTTTTTTGGCCTGCAAACAGGCCTTGTAACCCATAAAATTGGTTTTGTGGTCCACAAAGTTGGTTTTTTGGCCTGCAAACAGGCCTTGTAACCCATAAAATTGGTTTTGTGGTCCACAAAGTTGGTTTTTTGGCCTGCAAACAGGCCTTGTAACTCCATAAAATTGGTTTTTTGGCCTGCAAACAGGCCTTGTAACTCCATAAAATTGGTTTTTTGGCCTGCAAACAGGCCTCCACAAAATTGGTTTTTTGGCCTGCAAACAGGCCTTGTAACTCCATAAAATTGGTTTTTTGGCCTGCATACAGGCCTTGTAACCCATAAAATTGGTTTTTTGGCCTGCAAACAGGCCTTGTAACCCATAAAATTGGTTTTTTGGCCTGCATACAGGCCTTGTAACCCATAAAATTGGTTTTTTGGCCTGCAAACAGGCCTTGTAACTCCATAAAATTGGTTTTTTGGCCTGCAAACAGGCCTTGTAACTCCATAAAATTGGTTTTTTGGCCTGCATACAGGCCTTGTAACCCATAAAATTGGTTTTTTTGGCCTGCATACAGGCCTTGTAACTCCATAAAATTGGTTTTTTGGCCTGCAAACAGGCCTTGTAACCCATAAAATTGGTTTTGTGGTCCACAAAGTTGGTTTTTTGGCCTGCAAACAGGCCTCGTAACCCATAAAATTGGTTTTGTGGTCCACAAAGTTGGTTTTTTGGCCTGCAAACAGGCCTTGTAACCCATAAAATTGGTTTTGTGGTCCACAAAGTTGGTTTTTTGGCCTGCAAACAGGCCTTGTAACTCCACAAAGTTGGTTTTTTGGCCTGCAAACAGGCCTTGTAACTCCACAAAGTTGGTTTTTTGGCCTGCAAACAGGCCTTGTAACTCCACAAAGTTGGTTTTTTGGCCTGCAAACAGGCCTTGTAACCCATAAAATTGGTTTTGTGGTCCACAAAGTTGGTTTTTTGGCCTGCAAACAGGCCTTGTAACTCCACAAAGTTGGTTTTTTGGCCTGCAAACAGGCCTTGTAACTCCATAAAATTGGTTTTTTGGCCTGCAAACAGGCCTTGTAACCCATAAAATTGGTTTTGTGGTCCACAAAGTTGGTTTTTTGGCCTGCAAACAGGCCTTGTAACCCATAAAATTGGTTTTGTGGTCCACAAAGTTGGTTTTTTGGCCTGCAAACAGGCCTTGTAACCCATAAAATTGGTTTTGTGGTCCACAAAGTTGGTTTTTTGGCCTGCAAACAGGCCTTGTAACCCATAAAATTGGTTTTGTGGTCCACAAAGTTGGTTTTTTGGCCTGCAAACAGGCCTTGTAACTCCACAAAGTTGGTTTTTTGGCCTGCAAACAGGCCTCCACAAAATTGATTTTTTGGCCTGCAAACAGGCCTTGTAACTCCATAAAATTGGTTTTTTGGCCTGCAAACAGGCCTTGTAACTCCACAAAATTGGTTTTTTGGCCTGCATACAGGCCTTGTAACCCATAAAATTGGTTTTTTGGCCTGCAAACAGGCCTTGTAACTCCATAAAATTGGTTTTTTGGCCTGCAAACAGGCCTTGTAACTCCATAAAATTGGTTTTTTGGCCTGCAAAGTTGGTTTTTTGGCCTGCAAACAGGCCTTGTAACCCATAAAATTGGTTTTGTGGTCCACAAAGTTGGTTTTTTGGCCTGCAAACAGGCCTTGTAACCCATAAAATTGGTTTTGTGGTCCACAAAGTTGGTTTTTTGGCCTGCAAACAGGCCTTGTAACCCATAAAATTGGTTTTGTGGTCCACAAAGTTGGTTTTTTGGCCTGCAAACAGGCCCTGTAACCCATAAAATTGGTTTTGTGGTCCACAAAGTTGGTTTTTTGGCCTGCAAACAGGCCTTGTAACCCATAAAATTGATTTTGTCGTCCACAAAGTTGGTTTTTTGGCCTGCAAACAGGCCTTGTAACCCATAAAATTGGTTTTGTGGTCCACAAAGTTGGTTTTTTGGCCTGCAAACAGGCCTTGTAACTCCACAAAGTTGGTTTTTTGGCCTGCAAACAGGCCTTGTAACCCATAAAATTGGTTTTGTGGTCCACAAAGTTGGTTTTTTGGCCTGCAAACAGGCCTTGTAACTCCACAAAGTTGGTTTTTTGGCCTGCAAACAGGCCTCCACAAAATTGATTTTTTGGCCTGCAAACAGGCCTTGTAACTCCATAAAATTGGTTTTTTGGCCTGCAAACAGGCCTTGTAACTCCACAAAATTGGTTTTTTGGCCTGCATACAGGCCTTGTAACCCATAAAATTGGTTTTTTGGCCTGCAAACAGGCCTTGTAACTCCATAAAATTGGTTTTTTGGCCTGCAAACAGGCCTTGTAACTCCATAAAATTGGTTTTTTGGCCTGCAAAGTTGGTTTTTTGGCCTGCAAACAGGCCTTGTAACCCATAAAATTGGTTTTGTGGTCCACAAAGTTGGTTTTTTGGCCTGCAAACAGGCCTTGTAACCCATAAAATTGGTTTTGTGGTCCACAAAGTTGGTTTTTTGGCCTGCAAACAGGCCTTGTAACCCATAAAATTGGTTTTGTGGTCCACAAAGTTGGTTTTTTGGCCTGCAAACAGGCCCTGTAACCCATAAAATTGGTTTTGTGGTCCACAAAGTTGGTTTTTTGGCCTGCAAACAGGCCTTGTAACCCATAAAATTGATTTTGTCGTCCACAAAGTTGGTTTTTTGGCCTGCAAACAGGCCTTGTAACCCATAAAATTGGTTTTGTGGTCCACAAAGTTGGTTTTTTGGCCTGCAAACAGGCCCTGTAACCCATAAAATTGGTTTTGTGGTCCACAAAGTTGGTTTTTTGGCCTGCAAACAGGCCTTGTAACCCATAAAATTGGTTTTGTGGTCCACAAAGTTGGTTTTTTGGCCTGCAAACAGGCCTTGTAACTCCATAAAATTGGTTTTTTGGCCTGCAAACAGGCCTTGTAACTCCATAAAATTGGTTTTTTGGCCTGCATACAGGCCTTGTAACTCCATAAAATTGGTTTTTTGGCCTGCATACAGGCCTTGTAACCCATAAAATTGGTTTTTTGGTCTGCAAACAGGCCTTGTAACTCCATAAAATTGGTTTTTTGGCCTGCAAAATGGCCTTGTAACCCATAAAATTGGTTTTGTGGTCCACAAAGTTGGTTTTTTGGCCTGCAAACAGGCCTTGTAACTCCATAAAATTGGTTTTTTGGCCTGCATACAGGCCTTGTAACCCATAAAATTGGTTTTTTGGCCTGCAAACAGGCCTTGTAACCCATAAAATTGGTTTTTTGGCCTGCATACAGGCCTTGTAACTCCATAAAATTGGTTTTTTGGCCTGCATACAGGCCTTGTAACCCATAAAATTGGTTTTTTGGCCTGCAAACAGGCCTTGTAACTCCATAAAATTGGTTTTTTGGCCTGCAAACAGGCCTTGTAACCCATAAAATTGGTTTTGTGGTCCACAAAGTTGGTTTTTTGGCCTGCAAACAGGCCTTGTAACCCATAAAATTGGTTTTGTGGTCCACAAAGTTGGTTTTTTGGCCTGCAAACAGGCCTTGTAACCCATAAAATTGGTTTTGTGGTCCACAAAGTTGGTTTTTTGGCCTGCAAACAGGCCTTGTAACTCATAAAATTGGTTTTGTGGTCCACAAAGTTGGTTTTTTGGCCTGCAAACAGGCCTTGTAACCCATAAAATTGGTTTTGTGGTCCACAAAGTTGGTTTTTTGGCCTGCAAACAGGCCTTGTAACCCATAAAATTGGTTTTGTGGTCCACAAAGTTGGTTTTTTGGCCTGCAAACAGGCCTTGTAACCCATAAAATTGGTTTTGTGGTCCACAAAGTTGGTTTTTTGGCCTGCAAACAGGCCCTGTAACCCATAAAATTGGTTTTGTGGTCCACAAAGTTGGTTTTTTGGCCTGCAAACAGGCCTTGTAACCCATAAAATTGGTTTTGTGGTCCACAAAGTTGGTTTTTTGGCCTGCAAACAGGCCTTGTAACCCATAAAATTGGTTTTGTGGTCCACAAAGTTGGTTTTTTGGCCTGCAAACAGGCCTTGTAACTCCATAAAATTGGTTTTTTGGCCTGCAAACAGGCCTTGTAACTCCATAAAATTGGTTTTTTGGCCTGCAAACAGGCCTTGTAACTCCATAAAATTGGTTTTTTGGCCTGCAAACAGGCCTTGTAACTCCATAAAATTGGTTTTTTGGCCTGCAAAGTTGGTTTTTTGGCCTGCAAACAGGCCTTGTAACCCATAAAATTGGTTTTGTGGTCCACAAAGTTGGTTTTTTGGCCTGCAAACAGGCCTTGTAACCCATAAAATTGGTTTTGTGGTCCACAAAGTTGGTTTTTTGGCCTGCAAACAGGCCTTGTAACCCATAAAATTGATTTTGTCGTCCACAAAGTTGGTTTTTTGGCCTGCAAACAGGCCTTGTAACCCATAAAATTGGTTTTGTGGTCCACAAAGTTGGTTTTTTGGCCTGCAAACAGGCCCTGTAACCCATAAAATTGGTTTTTTGGCCTGCATACAGGCCTTGTAACTCCATAAAATTGGTTTTTTGGCCTGCATACAGGCCTTGTAACCCATAAAATTGGTTTTTTGGCCTGCAAACAGGCCTTGTAACTCCATAAAATTGGTTTTTTGGCCTGCAAACAGGCCTTGTAACCCATAAAATTGGTTTTGTGGTCCACAAAGTTGGTTTTTTGGCCTGCAAACAGGCCTTGTAACCCATAAAATTGGTTTTGTGGTCCACAAAGTTGGTTTTTTGGCCTGCAAACAGGCCTTGTAACTCATAAAATTGGTTTTGTGGTCCACAAAGTTGGTTTTTTGGCCTGCAAACAGGCCTTGTAACCCATAAAATTGGTTTTGTGGTCCACAAAGTTGGTTTTTTGGCCTGCAAACAGGCCTTGTAACCCATAAAATTGGTTTTGTGGTCCACAAAGTTGGTTTTTTGGCCTGCAAACAGGCCTTGTAACCCATAAAATTGGTTTTGTGGTCCACAAAGTTGGTTTTTTGGCCTGCAAACAGGCCTTGTAACTCCATAAAATTGGTTTTTTGGCCTGCAAACAGGCCTTGTAACTCCATAAAATTGGTTTTTTGGCCTGCAAACAGGCCTTGTAACTCCATAAAATTGGTTTTTTGGCCTGCAAACAGGCCTTGTAACTCCATAAAATTGGTTTTTTGGCCTGCATACAGGCCTTGTAACCCATAAAATTGGTTTTTCGGCCTGCAAACAGGCCTTGTAACTCCATAAAATTGGTTTTTTGGCCTGCAAACAGGCCTTGTAACTCCATAAAATTGGTTTTTTGGCCTGCAAAGTTGGTTTTTTGGCCTGCAAACAGGCCTTGTAACCCATAAAATTGGTTTTGTGGTCCACAAAGTTGGTTTTTTGGCCTGCAAACAGGCCTTGTAACCCATAAAATTGGTTTTGTGGTCCACAAAGTTGGTTTTTTGGCCTGCAAACAGGCCTTGTAACCCATAAAATTGGTTTTGTGGTCCACAAAGTTGGTTTTTTGGCCTGCAAACAGGCCCTGTAACCCATAAAATTGGTTTTGTGGTCCACAAAGTTGGTTTTTTGGCCTGCAAACAGGCCTTGTAACCCATAAAATTGATTTTGTCGTCCACAAAGTTGGTTTTTTGGCCTGCAAACAGGCCTTGTAACCCATAAAATTGGTTTTGTGGTCCACAAAGTTGGTTTTTTGGCCTGCAAACAGGCCCTGTAACCCATAAAATTGGTTTTTTGGCCTGCATACAGGCCTTGTAACTCCATAAAATTGGTTTTTTGGCCTGCATACAGGCCTTGTAACCCATAAAATTGGTTTTTTGGCCTGCAAACAGGCCTTGTAACTCCATAAAATTGGTTTTTTGGCCTGCAAACAGGCCTTGTAACCCATAAAATTGGTTTTGTGGTCCACAAAGTTGGTTTTTTGGCCTGCAAACAGGCCTTGTAACCCATAAAATTGGTTTTGTGGTCCACAAAGTTGGTTTTTTGGCCTGCAAACAGGCCTTGTAACCCATAAAATTGGTTTTGTGGTCCACAAAGTTGGTTTTTTGGCCTGCAAACAGGCCCTGTAACCCATAAAATTGGTTTTGTGGTCCACAAAGTTGGTTTTTTGGCCTGCAAACAGGCCTTGTAACCCATAAAATTGGTTTTGTGGTCCACAAAGTTGGTTTTTTGGCCTGCAAACAGGCCTTGTAACCCATAAAATTGGTTTTTTGGCCTGCAAACAGGCCTTGTAACTCCATAAAATTGGTTTTTTGGCCTGCAAACAGGCCTTGTAACCCATAAAATTGGTTTTGTGGTCCACAAAGTTGGTTTTTTGGCCTGCAAACAGGCCTTGTAACCCATAAAATTGATTTTGTCGTCCACAAAGTTGGTTTTTTGGCCTGCAAACAGGCCTTGTAACCCATAAAATTGGTTTTGTGGTCCACAAAGTTGGTTTTTTGGCCTGCAAACAGGCCCTGTAACCCATAAAATTGGTTTTGTGGTCCACAAAGTTGGTTTTTTGGCCTGCAAACAGGCCTTGTAACCCATAAAATTGGTTTTGTGGTCCACAAAGTTGGTTTTTTGGCCTGCAAACAGGCCTTGTAACTCCATAAAATTGGTTTTTTGGCCTGCAAACAGGCCTTGTAACTCCATAAAATTGGTTTTTTGGCCTGCATACAGGCCTTGTAACTCCATAAAATTGGTTTTTTGGCCTGCATACAGGCCTTGTAACCCATAAAATTGGTTTTTTGGTCTGCAAACAGGCCTTGTAACTCCATAAAATTGGTTTTTTGGCCTGCAAAATGGCCTTGTAACCCATAAAATTGGTTTTGTGGTCCACAAAGTTGGTTTTTTGGCCTGCAAACAGGCCTTGTAACCCATAAAATTGGTTTTGTGGTCCACAAAGTTGGTTTTTTGGCCTGCAAACAGGCCTTGTAACTCCATAAAATTGGTTTTTTGGCCTGCAAACAGGCCTTGTAACTCCATAAAATTGGTTTTTTGGCCTGCATACAGGCCTTGTAACCCATAAAATTGGTTTTTTGGCCTGCAAACAGGCCTTGTAACCCATAAAATTGGTTTTTTGGCCTGCATACAGGCCTTGTAACTCCATAAAATTGGTTTTTTGGCCTGCATACAGGCCTTGTAACCCATAAAATTGGTTTTTTGGCCTGCAAACAGGCCTTGTAACTCCATAAAATTGGTTTTTTGGCCTGCAAACAGGCCTTGTAACCCATAAAATTGGTTTTGTGGTCCACAAAGTTGGTTTTTTGGCCTGCAAACAGGCCTTGTAACCCATAAAATTGGTTTTGTGGTCCACAAAGTTGGTTTTTTGGCCTGCAAACAGGCCTTGTAACCCATAAAATTGGTTTTGTGGTCCACAAAGTTGGTTTTTTGGCCTGCAAACAGGCCCTGTAACCCATAAAATTGGTTTTGTGGTCCACAAAGTTGGTTTTTTGGCCTGCAAACAGGCCTTGTAACCCATAAAATTGGTTTTGTGGTCCAGAAAGTTGGTTTTTTGGCCTGCAAACAGGCCTTGTAACTCCACAAAGTTGGTTTTTTGGCCTGCAAACAGGCCTTGTAACTCCACAAAGTTGGTTTTTTGGCCTGCAAACAGGCCTTGTAACCCATAAAATTGGTTTTGTGGTCCAGAAAGTTGGTTTTTTGGCCTGCAAACAGGCCTTCTAACTCCACAAAGTTGGTTTTTTGGCCTGCAAACAGGCCTTGTAACCCATAAAATTGGTTTTGTGGTCCACAAAGTTGGTTTTTTGGCCTGCAAACAGGCCTTGTAACTCCACAAAGTTGGTTTTTTGGCCTGCAAACAGGCCTTGTAACCCATAAAATTGGTTTTGTGGTCCACAAAGTTGGTTTTTTGGCCTGCAAACAGGCCTTGTAACCCTTAAAATTGGTTTAGTGGTCCACAAAGTTGGTTTTTTGGCCTGCAAACAGGCCTTGTAACTCCACAAAGTTGGTTTTTTGGCCTGCAAACAGGCCTTGTAACTCCATAAAGTTGGTTTTTTGGCCTGCAAACAGGCCTTGTAACTCCATAAAGTTGGTTTTTTGGCCTGCAAACAGGCCTTGTAACTCCATAAAGTTGGTTTTTTGGCCTGCAAACAGGCCTTGTAACCCATAAAATTGGTTTTGTGGTCCACAAAGTTGGTTTTTTGGCCTGCAAACAGGCCTTGTAACCCTTAAAATTGGTTTAGTGGTCCACAAAGTTGGTTTTTTGGCCTGCAAACAGGCCTTGTAACTCCACAAAGTTGGTTTTTTGGCCTGCAAACAGGCCTTGTAACTCCATAAAGTTGGTTTTTTGGCCTGCAAACAGGCCTTGTAACTCCATAAAGTTGGTTTTTTGGCCTGCAAACAGGCCTTGTAACTCCACAAAGTTGGTTTTTTGGCCTGCAAACAGGCCTTGTAACTCCATAAAGTTGGTTTTTTGGCCTGCAAACAGGCCTTGTAACTCCATAAAGTTGGTTTTTTGGCCTGCAAACAGGCCTTGTAACTCCATAAAGTTGGTTTTTTGGCCTGCAAACAGGCCTTGTAACTCCATAAAGTTGGTTTTTTGGCCTGCAAACAGGCCTTGTAACTCCATAAAGTTGGTTTTTTGGCCTGCAAACAGGCCTTGTAACTCCATAAAGTTGGTTTTTTGGCCTGCAAACAGGCCTTGTAACTCCGCAAAGTTGGTTTTTTGGCCTGCAAACAGGCCTTGTAACCCATAAAATTGGTTTTGTGGTCCACAAAGTTGGTTTTTTGGCCTGCAAACAGGCCTTGTAACCCATAAAATTGGTTTTGTGGTCCACAAAGTTGGTTTTTTGGCCTGCAAACAGGCCTTGTAACCCATAAAATTGGTTTTGTGGTCCACAAAGTTGGTTTTTTGGCCTGCAAACAGGCCTTGTAACCCATAAAATTGGTTTTGTGGTCCAGAAAGTTGGTTTTTTGGCCTGCAAACAGGCCTTGTAACTCCACAAAGTTGGTTTTTTGGCCTGCAAACAGGCCTTGTAACTCCATAAAGTTGGTTTTTTGGCCTGCAAACAGGCCTTGTAACTCCATAAAGTTGGTTTTTTGGCCTGCAAACAGGCCTTGTAACTCCACAAAGTTGGTTTTTTGGCCTGCAAACAGGCCTTGTAACCCATAAAATTGGTTTTGTGGTCCACAAAGTTGGTTTTTTGGCCTGCAAACAGGCCTTGTAACCCATAAAATTGGTTTTGTGGTCCACAAAGTTGGTTTTTTGGCCTGCAAACAGGCCTTGTAACCCATAAAATTGGTTTTGTGGTCCACAAAGTTGGTTTTTTGGCCTGCAAACAGGCCTTGTAACCCATAAAATTGGTTTTGTGGTCCACAAAGTTGGTTTTTTGGCCTGCAAACAGGCCTTGTAACCCATAAAATTGGTTTTGTGGTCCAGAAAGTTGGTTTTTTGGCCTGCAAACAGGCCTTGTAACTCCATAAAGTTGGTTTTTTGGCCTGCAAACAGGCCTTGTAACTCCATAAAGTTGGTTTTTTGGCCTGCAAACAGGCCTTGTAACTCCATAAAGTTGGTTTTTTGGCCTGCAAACAGGCCTTGTAACTCCATAAAGTTGGTTTTTTGGCCTGCAAACAGGCCTTGTAACTCCATAAAGTTGGTTTTTTGGCCTGCAAACAGGCCTTGTAACTCCGCAAAGTTGGTTTTTTTGGCCTGCAAACAGGCCTTGTAACCCATAAAATTGGTTTTGTGGTCCACAAAGTTGGTTTTTTGGCCTGCAAACAGGCCTTGTAACCCATAAAATTGGTTTTGTGGTCCACAAAGTTGGTTTTTTGGCCTGCAAACAGGCCTTGTAACCCATAAAATTGGTTTTGTTGTCCACAAAGTTGGTTTTTTGGCCTGCAAACAGGCCTTGTAACCCATAAAATTGGTTTTGTGGTCCAGAAAGTTGGTTTTTTGGCCTGCAAACAGGCCTTGTAACTCCACAAAGTTGGTTTTTTGGCCTGCAAACAGGCCTTGTAACTCCATAAAGTTGGTTTTTTGGCCTGCAAACAGGCCTTGTAACTCCATAAAGTTGGTTTTTTGGCCTGCAAACAGGCCTTGTAACTCCACAAAGTTGGTTTTTTGGCCTGCAAACAGGCCTTGTAACTCCGCAAAGTTGGTTTTTTGGCCTGCAAACAGGCCTTGTAACCCATAAAATTGGTTTTGTGGTCCACAAAGTTGGTTTTTTGGCCTGCAAACAGGCCTTGTAACTCCACAAAGTTGGTTTTTTGGCCTGCAAACAGGCCTTGTAACCCATAAAATTGGTTTTGTGGTCCACAAAGTTGGTTTTTTGGCCTGCAAACAGGCCTTGTAACCCATAAAATTGGTTTTGTGGTCCACAAAGTTGGTTTTTTGGCCTGCAAACAGGCCTTGTAACCCATAAAATTGGTTTTGTGGTCCACAAAGTTGGTTTTTTGGCCTGCAAACAGGCCTTGTAACCCATAAAATTGGTTTTGTGGTCCACAAAGTTGGTTTTTTGGCCTGCAAACAGGCCTTGTAACCCATAAAATTGGTTTTGTGGTCCAGAAAGTTGGTTTTTTGGCCTGCAAACAGGCCTTGTAACTCCATAAAGTTGGTTTTTTGGCCTGCAAACAGGCCTTGTAACTCCATAAAGTTGGTTTTTTGGCCTGCAAACAGGCCTTGTAACTCCATAAAGTTGGTTTTTTGGCCTGCAAACAGGCCTTGTAACTCCATAAAGTTGGTTTTTTGGCCTGCAAACAGGCCTTGTAACTCCATAAAGTTGGTTTTTTGGCCTGCAAACAGGCCTTGTAACTCCGCAAAGTTGGTTTTTTGGCCTGCAAACAGGCCTTGTAACCCATAAAATTGGTTTTGTGGTCCACAAAGTTGGTTTTTTGGCCTGCAAACAGGCCTTGTAACCCATAAAATTGGTTTTGTGGTCCACAAAGTTGGTTTTTTGGCCTGCAAACAGGCCTTGTAACCCATAAAATTGGTTTTGTTGTCCACAAAGTTGGTTTTTTGGCCTGCAAACAGGCCTTGTAACCCATAAAATTGGTTTTGTGGTCCAGAAAGTTGGTTTTTTGGCCTGCAAACAGGCCTTGTAACTCCACAAAGTTGGTTTTTTGGCCTGCAAACAGGCCTTGTAACTCCATAAAGTTGGTTTTTTGGCCTGCAAACAGGCCTTGTAACTCCATAAAGTTGGTTTTTTGGCCTGCAAACAGGCCTTGTAACTCCACAAAGTTGGTTTTTTGGCCTGCAAACAGGCCTTGTAACTCCGCAAAGTTGGTTTTTTGGCCTGCAAACAGGCCTTGTAACCCATAAAATTGGTTTTGTGGTCCACAAAGTTGGTTTTTTGGCCTGCAAACAGGCCTTGTAACCCATAAAATTGGTTTTGTGGTCCACAAAGTTGGTTTTTTGGCCTGCAAACAGGCCTTGTAACCCATAAAATTGGTTTTGTGGTCCACAAAGTTGGTTTTTTGGCCTGCAAACAGGCCTTGTAACCCATAAAATTGGTTTTGTGGTCCAGAAAGTTGGTTTTTTGGCCTGCAAACAGGCCTTGTAACTCCATAAAGTTGGTTTTTTGGCCTGCAAACAGGCCTTGTAACTCCATAAAGTTGGTTTTTTGGCCTGCAAACAGGCCTTGTAACCCATAAAATTGGTTTTGTGGTCCATAAAGTTGGTTTTTTTGGCCAGCAAACAGGCCTTGTAACTCCATAAAGTTGGTTTTTTGGCCTGCAAACAGGCCTTGTAACTCCATAAAGTTGGTTTTTTGGCCTGCAAACAGGCCTTGTAACCCTTAAAATTGGTTTTGTGGTCCACAAAGTTGGTTTTTTGGCCTGCAAACAGGCCTTGTAACTCCGCAAAGTTGGTTTTTTGGCCTGCAAACAGGCCTTGTAACCCATAAAATTGGTTTTGTGGTCCACAAAGTTGGTTTTTTGGCCTGCAAACAGGCCTTGTAACCCATAAAATTGGTTTTGTGGTCCACAAAGTTGGTTTTTTGGCCTGCAAACAGGCCTTGTAACCCATAAAATTGGTTTTGTGGTCCACAAAGTTGGTTTTTTGGCCTGCAAACAGGCCTTGTAACCCATAAAATTGGTTTTGTGGTCCACAAAGTTGGTTTTTTGGCCTGCAAACAGGCCTTGTAACCCATAAAATTGGTTTTGTGGTCCACAAAGTTGGTTTTTTGGCCTGCAAACAGGCCTTGTAACCCATAAAATTGGTTTTGTGGTCCAGAAAGTTGGTTTTTTGGCCTGCAAACAGGCCTTCTAACTCCACAAAGTTGGTTTTTTGGCCTGCAAACAGGCCTTGTAACCCATAAAATTGGTTTTGTGGTCCACAAAGTTGGTTTTTTGGCCTGCAAACAGGCCTTGTAACTCCACAAAGTTGGTTTTTTGGCCTGCAAACAGGCCTTGTAACCCATAAAATTGGTTTTGTGGTCCAGAAAGTTGGTTTTTTGGCCTGCAAACAGGCCTTGTAACTCCACAAAGTTGGTTTTTTGGCCTGCAAACAGGCCTTGTAACCCATAAAATTGGTTTTGTGGTCCACAAAGTTGGTTTTTTGGCCTGCAAACAGGCCTTGTAACTCCACAAAGTTGGTTTTTTGGCCTGCAAACAGGCCTTGTAACCCATAAAATTGGTTTTGTGGTCCAGAAAGTTGGTTTTTTGGCCTGCAAACAGGCCTTGTAACTCCACAAAGTTGGTTTTTTGGCCTGCAAACAGGCCTTGTAACCCATAAAATTGGTTTTGTGGTCCACAAAGTTGGTTTTTTGGCCTGCAAACAGGCCTTGTAACCCATAAAATTGGTTTTGTGGTCCAGAAAGTTGGTTTTTTGGCCTGCAAACAGGCCTTGTAACTCCACAAAGTTGGTTTTTTGGCCTGCAAACAGGCCTTGTAACCCATAAAATTGGTTTTGTGGTCCAGAAAGTTGGTTTTTTGGCCTGCAAACAGGCCTTGTAACTCCACAAAGCTGGTTTTTTGGCCTGCAAACAGGCCTTGTAACCCATAAAATTGGTTTTGTGGTCCAGAAAGTTGGTTTTTTGGCCTGCAAACAGGCCTTGTAACTCCACAAAGTTGGTTTTTTGGCCTGCAAACAGGCCTTGTAACCCATAAAATTGGTTTTGTGGTCCACAAAGTTGGTTTTTTGGCCTGCAAACAGGCCTTGTAACTCCATAAAGTTGGTTTTTTGGCCTGCAAACAGGCCTTGTAACCCATAAAATTGGTTTTGTGGTCCATAAAGTTGGTTTTTTGGCCTGCAAACAGGCCTTGTAACTCCATAAAGTTGGTTTTTTGGCCTGCAAACAGGCCTTGTAACTCCATAAAGTTGGTTTTTTGGCCTGCAAACAGGCCTTGTAACTCCACAAAGTTGGTTTTTTGGCCTGCAAACAGGCCTTGTAACTCCACAAAGTTGGTTTTTTGGCCTGCAAACAGGCCTTGTAACCCATAAAATTGGTTTTGTGGTCCAGAAAGTTGGTTTTTTGGCCTGCAAACAGGCCTTGTAACCCATAAAATTGGTTTTGTGGTCCATAAAGTTGGTTTTTTGGCCTGCAAACAGGCCTTGTAACTCCACAAAGTTGGTTTTTTGGCCTGCAAACAGGCCTTGTAACTCCACAAAGTTGGTTTTTTGGCCTGCAAACAGGCCTTGTAACCCATAAAATTGGTTTTGTGGTCCAGAAAGTTGGTTTTTTGGCCTGCAAACAGGCCTTGTAACTCCACAAAGTTGGTTTTTTGGCCTGCAAACAGGCCTTGTAACCCATAAAATTGGTTTTGTGGTCCAGAAAGTTGGTTTTTTGGCCTGCAAACAGGCCTTGTAACTCCACAAAGTTGGTTTTTTGGCCTGCAAACAGGCCTTGTAACTCCACAAAGTTGGTTTTTTGGCCTGCAAACAGGCCTTGTAACCCATAAAATTGGTTTTGTGGTCCACAAAGTTGGTTTTTTGGCCTGCAAACAGGCCTTGTAACTCCATAAAGTTGGTTTTTTGGCCTGCAAACAGGCCTTGTAACCCATAAAATTGGTTTTGTGGTCCATAAAGTTGGTTTTTTGGCCTGCAAACAGGCCTTGTAACTCCATAAAGTTGGTTTTTTGGCCTGCAAACAGGCCTTGTAACCCATAAAATTGGTTTTGTGGTCCACAAAGTTGGTTTTTTGGCCTGCAAACAGGCCTTGTAACTCCATAAAGTTGGTTTTTTGGCCTGCAAACAGGCCTTGTAACTCCATAAAGTTGGTTTTTTGGCCTGCAAACAGGCCTTGTAACTGGCGAACAGGAAACTTCACTATTCACTATTCACTATTTGAAATAGGAAACTTCACTAATTCACTAATAGTGAATTGGTGAATAGTGAAGTTTCCTATTCCATTTTTCGCTTTTTTTGTGGTGAATTAGTGAAGTTTCCTATTTCAAATTCGCAATTGGGAACTTCACCAAATCTAGAAAATTCACTAAATCTAGAAAATTTCCGTTTTCAAAAGTTTTCAACTATTTTGCTTTTATAATTTGTACAGTATGATTATTTTTTATAAATTTTACTATCTTCTAACTCAGAATTTGATAAGGAATCCAATGGTGCGTGTTATATTTCCTAAATCGAAATGGTAGAAAAGTTATTAGCATTTTTATGCTCACAAGAATATTTTTGTTTGAAAATTATTGTTTTGCAATATATTTTCAAACTTCTTACTATACTGCTTCGCACACATTTCTTCTTTGCTCATTATAGTATTCCATATTTGTTATCATATTTATGCTTCTAGGTCAAAATTTTGTGATAAACACGATGCGCTAGGTTATAAAGTGCACAGATACTGCTAACACATTGTAAATCGTTTTTTCTGATTTTATTCTTCTTTTTGCGCTCGTACAGCATAAATGTCACATCCATTTCAAAAAATTTGTTTCTCTGCTATATACCAATGTTTTTCTTTTTTTTCTTTTGTAATATGTTGTCTTTTTTTGTGTAGATTGTACTCTTTTAGTACTCCTTTGGACTCCTCGGCGTATAACAGAGAAAAATCACTTGACGTCGAGTTTGCTTGGATGACTGTCTGCCCGACGCCTTTCGACGTCGAGTGGATCCTCGAAAGGCGAATAATACGATTTGACCCTATTAGAGGTTTCTGTCCATTTTATAACCTAGCGCATCATGTTTATCACAACATTTTGACTTAGAAACTTACCATTCTTAAATGCGTATGGACGCCCATAGTGAGTTATGAAAAAAATAAGTGAAAAAAAATAAGCGCTATAGTTAAAAGTTTGAAAATATATCGAAAAATAAAAATTTTCAATTGCAAAAACACTTTTTCAGCAAAAAAGACTATAATTTTGTTTGTAATTTGTTTTACGAAATATAGCATGCATCATTTTATTCCTTATCGAATTCTGACTAAGAACATGGTACAATTTATAAAAAATAATGACTGTAGAAATTATAAAAGCAAAATAGTTGAGAAGTACTGAAAAAGTCAATTTTCTAGATTTGGTGAACTTTTCTAGATTTAGTGAATTTTTCTAGATTTAGTGAACTTTTCTAGATTTGGTGAACTTTCCCATTTTTCGAAAAACCACGCCGACGTCGTCATGCGACGAACAGACGGTCATCCAAAGAGACTCGACGTCAAGTGATTTTTCTCTGTTATAAGTTGAGGAGTCCAAAGGAGTACTAAAGGAGTACAAAATACATAAAAAATACACCATATTACAAAAGAGAAAAAAGAAAAACATTGGTATATAGCAGAGAAACAAATTTTTGGAAACGGACATAGCGGTAGAGCATATCGGTTGATAACGGTACATGCAGTAAGTGCCGAGCACATAAAAAAAGTTAAAATCAAAAAATATAATATACACCATACTAGCGGTTTCTGTGCATTTTATAGTCTAGCGCATCGTATTTGTCACATAATTTTGACTTAGAAACATAAACATTGTAATTGAGTATGGGCACCCATAGTGAGTCATAAGAAAAATGAGCGCTAAGTAGTATAGCAAGAAACTTGAGAATATATTGGAAAACAAAAATTTTCAATTTTCATGAAAAACATCCTTGTGTGGATAAAAATGCTTATAACTTTCTTAGTATTTCGAGTTATGAAATATAACCTACATCATTAGATTCCTTATCAAATTTTGCGCTAGAAAATAGCAAAAACCACTATAAATAATAACAGTATAGAAATTATAAAAGCAAAATAGTTGATTTTTTTGAAAAAGGCAATTTTCTAGATTTAGTGAATTTTCTAGATTTGGTGAAGTTCCCAATTGCGAAATTGAAATAGGAAACTTCACTAATTCACCATAAAAAGCAAAAATTGGAATAGGAAACTTCACTATTCACCAATTCACTATTAGTGAATTAGTGAAGTTTCCTATTCCAAATAGTGAATAGTGAATAGTGAAGTTTCCTGTTGGCCCTTGTAACTCCACAAAGTTGGTTTTTTGGCCTGCAAACAGGCCTTGTAACCCATAAAATTGGTTTTGTGGTCCAGAAAGTTGGTTTTTTGGCCTGCAAACAGGCCTTGTAACTCCACAAAGTTGGTTTTTTGGCCTGCAAACTGGCCTTGTAACTCCATAAAGTTGGTTTTTTGGCCTGCAAACAGGCCTTGTAACTCCACAAAGTTGGTTTTTTGGCCTGCAAACAGGCCTTGTAACCCATAAAATTGGTTTTGTGGTCCATAAAGTTGGTTTTTTGGCCTGCAAACAGGCCTTGTAACCCATAAAATTGGTTTTGTGGTCCATAAAGTTGGTTTTTTGGCCTGCAAACAGGCCTTGTAACTCCATAAAGTTGGTTTTTTGGCCTGCAAACAGGCCTTGTAACCCATAAAATTGGTTTTGTGGTCCACAAAGTTGGTTTTTTGGCCTGCAAACAGGCCTTGTAACCCATAAAATTGGTTTTGTGGTCCACAAAGTTGGTTTTTTGGCCTGCAAACAGGCCTTGTAACTCCACAAAGTTGGTTTTTTGGCCTGCAAACAGGCCTTGTAACCCATAAAATTGGTTTTGTGGTCCACAAAGTTGGTTTTTTGGCCTGCAAACAGGCCTTGTAACCCATAAAATTGGTTTTGTGGTCCACAAAGTTGGTTTTTTGGCCTGCAAACAGGCCTTGTAACTCCACAAAGTTGGTTTTTTGGCCTGCAAACAGGCCTTGTAACTCCACAAAGTTCGTTTTTTGGCCTGCAAACAGGCCTTGTAACTCCACAAAGTTGGTTTTTTGGCCTGCAAACAGGCCTTGTAACCCATAAAATTGGTTTTGTGGTCCACAAAGTTGGTTTTTTGGCCTGCAAACAGGCCTTGTAACTCCACAAAGTTGGTTTTTTGGCCTGCAAACAGGCCTTGTAACTCCATAAAGTTGGTTTTTTGGCCTGCAAACAGGCCTTGTAACTCCATAAAGTAGGTTTTTTGGCCTGCAAACAGGCCTTGTAACCCATAAAATTGGTTTTGTGGTCCACAAAGTTGGTTTTTTGGCCTGCAGACAGGCCTTGTAACTCCATAAAGTTGGTTTTTTGGCCTGCAAACAGGCCTTGTAACTCCATAAAGTTGGTTTTTTGGCCTGCAAACAGGCCTTGTAACTCCATAAAGTTGGTTTTTTGGCCTGCAAACAGGCCTTGTAACTCCACAAAGTTGGTTTTTTGGCCTGCAAACAGGCCTTGTAACCCATAAAATTGGTTTTGTGGTCCAGAAAGTTGGTTTTTTGGCCTGCAAACAGGCCTTGTAACTCCACAAAGTTGGTTTTTTGGCCTGCAAACAGGCCTTGTAACCCATAAAATTGGTTTTGTGGTCCACAAAGTTGGTTTTTTGGCCTGCAAACAGGCCTTGTAACCCATAAAATTGGTTTTGTGGTCCATAAAGTTGGTTTTTTGGCCTGCAAACAGGCCTTGTAACTCCATAAAGTTGGTTTTTTGGCCTGCAAACAGGCCTTGTAACCCATAAAATTGGTTTTGTGGTCCATAAAGTTGGTTTTTTGGCCTGCAAACAGGCCTTGTTACCCATAAAATTGGTTTTGTGGTCCAAAAAGTTGGTTTTTTGGCCTGCAAACAGGCCTTGTAACCCATAAAATTGGTTTTGTGGTCCATAAAGTTGGTTTTTTGGCTTGCAAACAGGCCTTGTAACTCCATAAAGTTGGTTTTTTTGGCCTGCAAACAGGCCTTGTAACTCCATAAAGTTGGTTTTTTGGCCTGCAAACAGGCCTTGTAACTCCACAAAGTTGGTTTTTTGGCCTGCAAACAGGCCTTGTAACTCCACAAAGTTGGTTTTTTGGCCTGCAAACAGGCCTTGTAACCCATAAAATTGGTTTTGTGGTCCAGA
Source organism: Oscheius sp. DF5033 (assembly GCA_964036215.1). NCBI lineage: Eukaryota > Metazoa > Nematoda > Chromadorea > Rhabditida > Rhabditidae > Oscheius > Oscheius sp. DF5033. The sequence continues at coordinate 2,733,066 of CAXIWN010000010.1, read as the reverse complement.
AAGTTGGTTTTTTGGCCTGCAAACAGGCCTTGTAACCCATAAAATTGGTTTTGTGGTCCATAAAGTTGGTTTTTTGGCTTGCAAACAGGCCTTGTAACTCCATAAAGTTGGTTTTTTTGGCCTGCAAACAGGCCTTGTAACTCCATAAAGTTGGTTTTTTGGCCTGCAAACAGGCCTTGTAACTCCACAAAGTTGGTTTTTTGGCCTGCAAACAGGCCTTGTAACCCATAAAATTGGTTTTGTGGTCCAGAAAGTTGGTTTTTTGGCCTGCAAACAGGCCTTGTAACTCCACAAAGTTGGTTTTTTGGCCTGCAAACAGGCCTTGTAACCCATAAAATTGGTTTTGTGGTCCATAAAGTTGGTTTTTTGGCCTGCAAACAGGCCTTGTAACTCCATAAAGTTGGTTTTTTGGCCTGCAAACAGGCCTTGTAACCCATAAAATTGGTTTTGTGGTCCATAAAGTTGGTTTTTTGGCCTGCAAACAGGCCTTGTTACCCATAAAATTGGTTTTGTGGTCCAAAAAGTTGGTTTTTTGGCCTGCAAACAGGCCTTGTAACCCATAAAATTGGTTTTGTGGTCCATAAAGTTGGTTTTTTGGCCTGCAAACAGGCCTTGTAACTCCATAAAGTTGGTTTTTTGGCCTGCAAACAGGCCTTGTAACCCATAAAATTGGTTTTGTGGTCCATAAAGTTGGTTTTTTGGCCTGCAAACAGGCCTTGTAACTCCACAAAGTTGGTTTTTTGGCCTGCAAACAGGCCTTGTAACCCATAAAATTGGTTTTGTGGTCCAGAAAGTTGGTTTTTTGGCCTGCAAACAGGCCTTGTAACTCCACAAAGTTGGTTTTTTGGCCTGCAAACAGGCCTTGTAACCCATAAAATTGGTTTTGTGGTCCACAAAGTTGGTTTTTTGGCCTGCAAACAGGCCTTGTAACCCATAAAATTGGTTTTGTGGTCCAGAAAGTTGGTTTTTTGGCCTGCAAACAGGCCTTGTAACTCCACAAAGTTGGTTTTTTGGCCTGCAAACAGGCCTTGTAACCCATAAAATTGGTTTTGTGGTCCATAAAGTTGGTTTTTTGGCCTGCAAACAGGCCTTGTAACTCCATAAAGTTGGTTTTTTGGCCTGCAAACAGGCCTTGTAACCCATAAAATTGGTTTTGTGGTCCATAAAGTTGGTTTTTTGGCCTGCAAACAGGCCTTGTTACCCATAAAATTGGTTTTGTGGTCCAAAAAGTTGGTTTTTTGGCCTGCAAACAGGCCTTGTAACCCATAAAATTGGTTTTGTGGTCCATAAAGTTGGTTTTTTGGCCTGCAAACAGGCCTTGTAACTCCATAAAGTTGGTTTTTTGGCCTGCAAACAGGCCTTGTAACTCCATAAAGTTGGTTTTTTGGCCTGCAAACAGGCCTTGTAACTCCATAAAGTTGGTTTTTTGGCCTGCAAACAGGCCTTGTAACCCATAAAATTGGTTTTGTGGTCCACAAAGTTGGTTTTTTGGCGTGCAAACAGGCCTTGTAACTCCATAAAGTTGGTTTTTTGGCCTGCAAACAGGCCTTGTAACTCCACAAAGTTGGTTTTTTGGCCTGCAAACAGGCCTTGTAACCCATAAAATTGGTTTTGTGGTCCACAAAGTTGGTTTTTTGGCCTGCAAACAGGCCTTGTAACTCCATAAAGTTGGTTTTTTGGCCTGCAAACAGGCCTTGTAACCCATAAAATTGGTTTTGTGGTCCACAAAATTGGTTTTTTGGCCTGCAAACAGGCCTTGTAACTCCACAAAGTTGGTTTTTTGGCCTGCAAACAGGCCTTGTAACTCCACAAAGTTGGTTTTTTGGCCTGCAAACAGGCCTTGTAACTCCATAAAGTTGGTTTTTTGGCCTGCAAACAGGCCTTGTAACTCCATAAAGTTGGTTTTTTGGCCTGCAAACAGGCCTTGTAACTCCACAAAGTTGGTTTTTTGGCCTGCAAACAGGCCTTGTAACTCCACAAAGTTGGTTTTTTGGCCTGCAAACAGGCCTTGTAACTCCATAAAGTTGGTTTTTTGTCCTGCAAACAGGCCTTGTAACTCCATAAAGTTGGTTTTTTGGCCTGCAAACAGGCCTTGTAACCCATAAAATTGGTTTTGTGGTCCATAAAGTTGGTTTTTTGTCCTGCAAACAGGCCTTGTAACTCCATAAAGTTGGTTTTTTGTCCTGCAAACAGGCCTTGTAACTCCACAAAGTTGGTTTTTTGGCCTGCAAACAGGCCTTGTAACTCCATAAAGTTGGTTTTTTGTCCTGCAAACAGGCCTTGTAACTCCATAAAGTTGGTTTTTTGGCCTGCAAACAGGCCTTGTAACCCATAAAATTGGTTTTGTGGTCCATAAAGTTGGTTTTTTGGCCTGCAAACAGGCCTTGTAACTCCATAAAGTTGGTTTTTTGGCCTGCAAACAGGCCTTGTAACTCCATAAAGTTGGTTTTTTGGCCTGCAAACAGGCCTTGTAACCCATAAAATTGGTTTTGTGGTCCATAAAGTTGGTTTTTTTGGCCTGCAAACAGGCCTTGTAACCCATAAAATTGGTTTTGTGGTCCATAAAGTTGGTTTTTTGTCCTGCAAACAGGCCTTGTAACTCCACAAAGTTGGTTTTTGGCCTGCAAACAGGCCTTGTAACTCCATAAAGTTGGTTTTTTGTCCTGCAAACAGGCCTTGTAACTCCACAAAGTTGGTTTTTTTGGCCTGCAAACAGGCCTTGTAACTCCATAAAGTTGGTTTTTTGGCCTGCAAACAGGCCTTGTAACTCCACAAAGTTGGTTTTTTGTCCTGCAAACAGGCCTTGTAACTCCATAAAGTTGGTTTTTTGTCCTGCAAACAGGCCTTGTAACTCCATAAAGTTGGTTTTTTGTCCTGCAAACAGGCCTTGTAACTCCACAAAGTTGGTTTTTTGTCCTGCAAACAGGCCTTGTAACTCCATAAAGTTGGTTTTTTGGCCTGCAAACAGGCCTTGTAACTCCATAAAGTTGGTTTTTTGGCCTGCAAACAGGCCTTGTAACCCATAAAATTGGTTTTGTGGTCCATAAAGTTGGTTTTTTGGCCTGCAAACAGGCCTTGTTACCCATAAAATTGGTTTTGTGGTCCAAAAAGTTGGTTTTTTGGCCTGCAAACAGGCCTTGTAACCCATAAAATTGGTTTTGTGGTCCATAAAGTTGGTTTTTTGGCCTGCAAACAGGCCTTGTAACTCCATAAAGTTGGTTTTTTGGCCTGCAAACAGGCCTTGTAACTCCATAAAGTTGGTTTTTTGGCCTGCAAACAGGCCTTGTAACTCCATAAAGTTGGTTTTTTGGCCTGCAAACAGGCCTTGTAACCCATAAAATTGGTTTTGTGGTCCACAAAGTTGGTTTTTTGGCGTGCAAACAGGCCTTGTAACTCCATAAAGTTGGTTTTTTGGCCTGCAAACAGGCCTTGTAACTCCACAAAGTTGGTTTTTTGGCCTGCAAACAGGCCTTGTAACCCATAAAATTGGTTTTGTGGTCCACAAAGTTGGTTTTTTGGCCTGCAAACAGGCCTTGTAACTCCATAAAGTTGGTTTTTTGGCCTGCAAACAGGCCTTGTAACCCATAAAATTGGTTTTGTGGTCCACAAAGTTGGTTTTTTGGCCTGCAAACAGGCCTTGTAACTCCACAAAGTTGGTTTTTTGGCCTGCAAACAGGCCTTGTAACTCCATAAAGTTGGTTTTTTGGCCTGCAAACAGGCCTTGTAACTCCATAAAGTTGGTTTTTTGGCCTGCAAACAGGCCTTGTAACTCCACAAAGTTGGTTTTTTGGCCTGCAAACAGGCCTTGTAACTCCACAAAGTTGGTTTTTTGGCCTGCAAACAGGCCTTGTAACTCCATAAAGTTGGTTTTTTGGCCTGCAAACAGGCCTTGTAACTCCATAAAGTTGGTTTTTTGGCCTGCAAACAGGCCTTGTAACTCCACAAAGTTGGTTTTTTGGCCTGCAAACAGGCCTTGTAACTCCACAAAGTTGGTTTTTTGGCCTGCAAACAGGCCTTGTAACTCCACAAAGTTGGTTTTTTGTCCTGCAAACAGGCCTTGTAACTCCATAAAGTTGGTTTTTTGGCCTGCAAACAGGCCTTGTAACCCATAAAATTGGTTTTGTGGTCCATAAAGTTGGTTTTTTGTCCTGCAAACAGGCCTTGTAACTCCATAAAGTTGGTTTTTTGTCCTGCAAACAGGCCTTGTAACTCCACAAAGTTGGTTTTTTGGCCTGCAAACAGGCCTTGTAACTCCATAAAGTTGGTTTTTTGTCCTGCAAACAGGCCTTGTAACTCCATAAAGTTGGTTTTTTGGCCTGCAAACAGGCCTTGTAACCCATAAAATTGGTTTTGTGGTCCATAAAGTTGGTTTTTTGGCCTGCAAACAGGCCTTGTAACTCCATAAAGTTGGTTTTTTGGCCTGCAAACAGGCCTTGTAACTCCATAAAGTTGGTTTTTTGGCCTGCAAACAGGCCTTGTAACTCCATAAAGTTGGTTTTTTGGCCTGCAAACAGGCCTTGTAACCCATAAAATTGGTTTTGTGGTCCATAAAGTTGGTTTTTTTGGCCTGCAAACAGGCCTTGTAACCCATAAAATTGGTTTTGTGGTCCATAAAGTTGGTTTTTTGTCCTGCAAACAGGCCTTGTAACTCCACAAAGTTGGTTTTTTGGCCTGCAAACAGGCCTTGTAACTCCATAAAGTTGGTTTTTTGTCCTGCAAACAGGCCTTGTAACTCCACAAAGTTGGTTTTTTGGCCTGCAAACAGGCCTTGTAACTCCATAAAGTTGGTTTTTTGGCCTGCAAACAGGCCTTGTAACTCCACAAAGTTGGTTTTTTGTCCTGCAAACAGGCCTTGTAACTCCATAAAGTTGGTTTTTTGTCCTGCAAACAGGCCTTGTAACTCCATAAAGTTGGTTTTTTGTCCTGCAAACAGGCCTTGTAACTCCACAAAGTTGGTTTTTTGTCATGCATACAGGCCTTGTAACTCCATAAAGTTGGTTTTTTGGCCTGCAAACAGGCCTTGTAACTCCATAAAGTTGGTTTTTTGTCCTGCAAACAGGCCTTGTAACTCCATAAAGTTGGTTTTTTGGCCTGCAAACAGGCCTTGTAACTCCATAAAGTTGGTTTTTGTCCTGCAAACAGGCCTTGTAACTCCATAAAGTTGGTTTTTTGGCCTGCAAACAGGCCTTGTAACCCATAAAATTGGTTTTGTGGTCCATAAAGTTGGTTTTTTGGCCTGCAAACAGGCCTTGTAACTCCATAAAATTGGTTTTTTGTCCTGCAAACAGGCCTTGTAACTCCATAAAGTTGGTTTTTTGGCCTGCAAACAGGCCTTGTAACTCCATAAAGTTGGTTTTTTGTCCTGCAAACAGGCCTTGTAACTCCATAAAGTTGGTTTTTTGGCCTGCAAACAGGCCTTGTAACCCATAAAATTGGTTTTGTGGTCCACAAAGTTGGTTTTTTGGCCTGCAAACAGGCCTTGTAACTCCACAAAGTTGGTTTTTTGGCCTGCAAACAGGCCTTGTAACTCCATAAAGTTGGTTTTTTGGCCTGCAAACAGGCCTTGTAACTCCACAAAGTTGGTTTTTTGGCCTGCAAACAGGCCTTGTAACTCCATAAAATTGGTTTTGTGGTCCACAAAGTTGGTTTTTTGGCCTGCAAACAGGCCTTGTAACTCCATAAAGTTGGTTTTTTGGCCTGCAAACAGGCCTTGTAACTCCATAAAGTTGGTTTTTTGGCCTGCAAACAGGCCTTGTAACCCATAAAATTGGTTTTGTGGTCCACAAAGTTGGTTTTTTGGCCTGCAAACAGGCCTTGTAACTCCACAAAGTTGGTTTTTTGGCCTGCAAACAGGCCTTGTAACCCATAACATTGGTTTTGTGGTCCATAAAGTTGGTTTTTTGGCCTGCAAACAGGCCTTGTAACTCCACAAAGTTGGTTTTTTGGCCTGCAAACAGGCCTTGTAACCCATAAAATTGGTTTTGTGGTCCACAAAGTTGGTTTTTTGGCCTGCAAACAGGCCTTGTAACTCCACAAAGTTGGTTTTTTGGCCTGCAAACAGGCCTTGTAACCCATAAAATTGGTTTTGTGGTCCACAAAGTTGGTTTTTTGGCCTGCAAACAGGCCTTGTAACTCCATAAAGTTGGTTTTTTGGCCTGCAAACAGGCCTTGTAACCCATAAAATTGGTTTTGTGGTCCACAAAGTTGGTTTTTTGGCCTGCAAACAGGCCTTGTAACTCCACAAAGTTGGTTTTTTGGCCTGCAAACAGGCCTTGTAACTCCACAAAGTTGGTTTTTTGGCCTGCAAACAGGCCTTGTAACTCCATAAAGTTGGTTTTTTGTCCTGCAAACAGGCCTTGTAACTCCATATAGTTGGTTTTTTGGCCTGCAAACAGGCCTTGTAACCCATAAAATTGGTTTTGTGGTCCACAAAGTTGGTTTTTTGGCCTGCAAACAGGCCTTGTAACTCCACAAAGTTGGTTTTTTGGCCTGCAAACAGGCCTTGTAACCCATAACATTGGTTTTGTGGTCCATAAAGTTGGTTTTTTGGCCTGCAAACAGGCCTTGTAACTCCATAAAGTTGGTTTTTTGTCCTGCAAACAGGCCTTGTAACTCCATAAAGTTGGTTTTTTGGCCTGCAAACAGGCCTTGTAACTCCATAAAGTTGGTTTTTTGGCCTGCAAACAGGCCTTGTAACTCCATAAAGTTGGTTTTTTGGCCTGCAAACAGGCCTTGTAACTCCATAAAGTTGGTTTTTTGGCCTGCAAACAGGCCTTGTAACTCCACAAAGTTGGTTTTTTGGCCTGCAAACAGGCCTTGTAACTCCATAAAGTTGGTTTTTTGGCCTGCAAACAGGCCTTGTAACTCCATAAAGTTGGTTTTTTGGCTTGCAAACAGGCCTTGTAACTCCATAAAGTTGGTTTTTTGGCCTGCAAACAGGCCTTGTAACTCCATAAAGTTGGTTTTTTGTCCTGCAAACAGGCCTTGTAACTCCATAAAGTTGGTTTTTTGTCCTGCAAACAGGCCTTGTAACTCCATAAAGTTGGTTTTTTGGCCTGCAAACAGGCCTTGTAACTCCATAAAGTTGGTTTTTTGTCCTGCAAACAGGCCTTGTAACTCCATAAAGTTGGTTTTTTGGCCTGCAAACAGGCCTTGTAACTCCACAAAGTTGGTTTTTTGGCCTGCAAACAGGCCTTGTAACTCCATAAAGTTGGTTTTTTGTCCTGCAAACAGGCCTTGTAACTCCATAAAGTTGGTTTTTTGTCCTGCAAACAGGCCTTGTAACTCCATAAAGTTGGTTTTTTGTCCTGCAAACAGGCCTTGTAACTCCATAAAGTTGGTTTTTTGGCCTGCAAACAGGCCTTGTAACTCCATAAAGTTGGTTTTTTGTCCTGCAAACAGGCCTTGTAACTCCATAAAGTTGGTTTTTTGTCCTGCAAACAGGCCTTGTAACTCCATAAAGTTGGTTTTTTGGCCTGCAAACAGGCCTTGTAACTCCATAAAGTTGGTTTTTTGTCCTGCAAACAGGCCTTGTAACTCCATAAAGTTGGTTTTTTGTCCTGCAAACAGGCCTTGTAACTCCATAAAGTTGGTTTTTTGGCCTGCAAACAGGCCTTGTAACTCCATAAAGTTGGTTTTTTGTCCTGCAAACAGGCCTTGTAACTCCATAAAGTTGGTTTTTTGGCCTGCAAACAGGCCTTGTAACTCCATAAAGTTGGTTTTTTGTCCTGCAAACAGGCCTTGTAACTCCATAAAGTTGGTTTTTTGTCCTGCAAACAGGCCTTGTAACTCCATAAAGTTGGTTTTTTGGCCTGCAAACAGGCCTTGTAACTCCATAAAATTGGTTTTGTGGTCCATAAAGTTGGTTTTTTGGCCTGCAAACAGGCCTTGTAACTCCATAAAGTTGGTTTTTTGGCCTGCAAACAGGCCTTGTAACCCATAAAATTGGTTTTGTGGTCCATAAAGTTGGTTTTTTGGCCTGCAAACAGGCCTTGTAACTCCATAAAGTTGGTTTTTTGGCCTGCAAACAGGCCTTGTAACCCATAAAATTGGTTTTGTGGTCCATAAAGTTGGTTTTTTGGCCTGCAAACAGGCCTTGTAACTCCATAAAGTTGGTTTTTTGGCCTGCAAACAGGCCTTGTAACTCCATAAAGTTGGTTTTTTGTCCTGCAAACAGGCCTTGTAACTCCATAAAGTTGGTTTTTTGGCCTGCAAACAGGCCTTGTAACTCCACAAAGTTGGTTTTTTGGCCTGCAAACAGGCCTTGTAACTCCATAAAGTTGGTTTTTTGTCCTGCAAACAGGCCTTGTAACTCCACAAAGTTGGTTTTTTGGCCTGCAAACAGGCCTTGTAACTCCATAAAGTTGGTTTTTTGTCCTGCAAACAGGCCTTGTAACTCCATAAAGTTGGTTTTTTGGCCTGCAAACAGGCCTTGTAACTCCATAAAGTTGGTTTTTTGTCCTGCAAACAGGCCTTGTAACTCCATAAAGTTGGTTTTTTGTCCTGCAAACAGGCCTTGTAACTCCATAAAGTTGGTTTTTTGTCCTGCAAACAGGCCTTGTAACTCCATAAAGTTGGTTTTTTGGCCTGCAAACAGGCCTTGTAACTCCATAAAGTTGGTTTTTTGTCCTGCAAACAGGCCTTGTAACTCCATAAAGTTGGTTTTTTGTCCTGCAAACAGGCCTTGTAACTCCATAAAGTTGGTTTTTTGGCCTGCAAACAGGCCTTGTAACTCCATAAAGTTGGTTTTTTGTCCTGCAAACAGGCCTTGTAACTCCATAAAGTTGGTTTTTTGGCCTGCAAACAGGCCTTGTAACTCCATAAAGTTGGTTTTTTGTCCTGCAAACAGGCCTTGTAACTCCATAAAGTTGGTTTTTTGTCCTGCAAACAGGCCTTGTAACTCCATAAAGTTGGTTTTTTGGCCTGCAAACAGGCCTTGTAACTCCATAAAATTGGTTTTGTGGTCCATAAAGTTGGTTTTTTGGCCTGCAAACAGGCCTTGTAACTCCATAAAGTTGGTTTTTTGGCCTGCAAACAGGCCTTGTAACCCATAAAATTGGTTTTGTGGTCCATAAAGTTGGTTTTTTGGCCTGCAAACAGGCCTTGTAACTCCATAAAGTTGGTTTTTTGGCCTGCAAACAGGCCTTGTAACCCATAAAATTGGTTTTGTGGTCCATAAAGTTGGTTTTTTGTCCTGCAAACAGGCCTTGTAACTCCATAAAGTTGGTTTTTTGGCCTGCAAACAGGCCTTGTAACTCCATAAAGTTGGTTTTTTGTCCTGCAAACAGGCCTTGTAACTCCATAAAGTTGGTTTTTTGGCCTGCAAACAGGCCTTGTAACCCATAAAATTGGTTTTGTGGTCCACAAAGTTGGTTTTTTGGCCTGCAAACAGGCCTTGTAACTCCACAAAGTTGGTTTTTTGGCCTGCAAACAGGCCTTGTAACTCCATAAAGTTGGTTTTTTGGCCTGCAAACAGGCCTTGTAACTCCACAAAGTTGGTTTTTTGGCCTGCAAACAGGCCTTGTAACCCATAAAATTGGTTTTGTGGTCCACAAAGTTGGTTTTTTGGCCTGCAAACAGGCCTTGTAACTCCACAAAGTTGGTTTTTTGGCCTGCAAACAGGCCTTGTAACTCCATAAAGTTGGTTTTTTGGCCTGCAAACAGGCCTTGTAACTCCACAAAGTTGGTTTTTTGGCCTGCAAACAGGCCTTGTAACTCCATAAAGTTGGTTTTTTGGCCTGCAAACAGGCCTTGTAACTCCACAAAGTTGGTTTTTTGGCCTGCAAACAGGCCTTGTAACTCCATAAAGTTGGTTTTTTGGCCTGCAAACAGGCCTTGTAACTCCATAAAGTTGGTTTTTTGGCCTGCAAACAGGCCTTGTAACTCCATAAAGTTGGTTTTTTGGCCTGCAAACAGGCCTTGTAACTCCATAAAGTTGGTTTTTTGGCCTGCAAACAGGCCTTGTAACTCCATAAAGTTGGTTTTTTGGCCTGCAAACAGGCCTTGTAACTCCACAAAGTTGGTTTTTTGGCCTGCAAACAGGCCTTGTAACCCATAAAATTGGTTTTGTGGTCCATAAAGTTGGTTTTTTGGCCTGCAAACAGGCCTTGTAACTCCATAAAGTTGGTTTTTTGGCCTGCAAACAGGCCTTGTAACCCATAAAATTGGTTTTGTGGTCCATAAAGTTGGTTTTTTGGCCTGCAAACAGGCCTTGTAACCCATAAAATTGGTTTTGTGGTCCATAAAGTTGGTTTTTTGGCCTGCAAACAGGCCTTGTAACTCCATAAAGTTGGTTTTTTGGCCTGCAAACAGGCCTTGTAACCCATAAAATTGGTTTTGTGGTCCATAAAGTTGGTTTTTTGGCCTGCAAACAGGCCTTGTAACCCATAAAATTGGTTTTGTGGTCCATAAAGTTGGTTTTTTGGCCTGCAAACAGGCCTTGTAACCCATAAAATTGGTTTTGTGGTCCATAAAGTTGGTTTTTTGGCCTGCAAACAGGCCTTGTAACCCATAAAATTGGTTTTGTGGTCCACAAAGTTGGTTTTTTGGCCTGCAAACAGGCCTTGTAACTCCACAAAGTTGGTTTTTTGGCCTGCAAACAGGCCTTGTAACTCCATAAAGTTGGTTTTTTGGCCTGCAAACAGGCCTTGTAACCCATAAAATTGGTTTTGTGGTCCACAAAGTTGGTTTTTTGGCCTGCAAACAGGCCTTGTAACTCCACAAAGTTGGTTTTTTGGCCTGCAAACAGGCCTTGTAACCCATAAAATTGGTTTTGTGGTCCACAAAGTTGGTTTTTTGGCCTGCAAACAGGCCTTGTAACCCATAAAATTGGTTTTGTGGTCCATAAAGTTGGTTTTTTGGCCTGCAAACAGGCCTTGTAACTCCACAAAGTTGGTTTTTTGGCCTGCAAACAGGCCTTGTAACTCCATAAAGTTGGTTTTTTGGCCTGCAAACAGGCCTTGTAACTCCACAAAGTTGGTTTTTTGGCCTGCAAACAGGCCTTGTAACCCATAAAATTGGTTTTGTGGTCCACAAAGTTGGTTTTTTGGCCTGCAAACAGGCCTTGTAACTCCACAAAGTTGGTTTTTTGGCCTGCAAACAGGCCTTGTAACTCCATAAAGTTGGTTTTTTGGCCTGCAAACAGGCCTTGTAACTCCATAAAGTTGGTTTTTTGGCCTGCAAACAGGCCTTGTAACCCATAAAATTGGTTTTGTGGTCCACAAAGTTGGTTTTTGGGCCTGCAAACAGGCCTTGTAACTCCATAAAGTTGGTTTTTTGGCCTGCAAACAGGTCTTGTAACTCCATAAAGTTGGTTTTTTGGCCTGCAAACAGGCCTTGTAACTCCATAAAGTTGGTTTTTTGGCCTGCAAACAGGCCTTGTAACCCATAAAATTGGTTTTGTGGTCCAGAATGTTGGTTTTTTGGCCTGCAAACAGGCCTTGTAACTCCACAAAGTTGGTTTTTTGGCCTGCAAACAGGCCTTGTAACCCATAAAATTGGTTTTGTGGTCCACAAAGTTGGTTTTTTGGCCTGCAAACAGGCCTTGTAACTCCATAAAGTTGGTTTTTTGGCCTGCAAACAGGCCTTGTAACCCATAAAATTGGTTTTGTGGTCCATAAAGTTGGTTTTTTGGCCTGCAAACAGGCCTTGTAACTCCATAAAGTTGGTTTTTTGTCCTGCAAACAGGCCTTGTAACTCCATAAAGTTGGTTTTTTGGCCTGCAAACAGGCCTTGTAACTCCATAAAGTTGGTTTTTTGGCCTGCAAACAGGCCTTGTAACCCATAAAATTGGTTTTGTGGTCCACAAAGTTGGTTTTTTGGCCTGCAAACAGGCCTTGTAACTCCATAAAATTGGTTTTGTGGTCCACAAAGTTGGTTTTTTGGCCTGCAAACAGGCCTTGTAACTCCACAAAGTTGGTTTTTTGGCCTGCAAACAGGCCTTGTAACTCCATAAAGTTGGTTTTTTGGCCTGCAAACAGGCCTTGTAACTCCATAAAGTTGGTTTTTTGGCCTGCAAACAGGCCTTGTAACTCCATAAAGTTGGTTTTTTGGCCTGCAAACAGGCCTTGTAACCCATAAAATTGGTTTTGTGGTCCACAAAGTTGGTTTTTTGGCCTGCAAACAGGCCTTGTAACTCCATAAAGTTGGTTTTTTGGCCTGCAAACAGGCCTTGTAACCCATAAAATTGGTTTTGTGGTCCACAAAGTTGGTTTTTTGGCCTGCAAACAGGCCTTGTAACTCCATAAAGTTGGTTTTTTGGCCTGCAAACAGGCCTTGTAACTCCATAAAGTTGGTTTTTTGGCCTGCAAACAGGCCTTGTAACCCATAAAATTGGTTTTGTGGTCCATAAAGTTGGTTTTTTGGCCTGCAAACAGGCCTTGTAACCCATACAATTGGTTTTGTGGTCCACAAAGTTGGTTTTTTGGCCTGCAAACAGGCCTTGTAACTCCACAAAGTTGGTTTTTTGGCCTGCAAACAGGCCTTGTAACTCCATAAAGTTGGTTTTTTGGCCTGCAAACAGGCCTTGTAACTCCATAAAGTTGGTTTTTTGGCCTGCAAACAGGCCTTGTAACTCCATAAAGTTGGTTTTTTGGCCTGCAAACAGGCCTTGTAACTCCATAAAGTTGGTTTTTTGGCCTGCAAACAGGCCTTGTAACTCCATAAAGTTGGTTTTTTGGCCTGCAAACAGGCCTTGTAACTCCACAAAGTTGGTTTTTTGGCCTGCAAACAGGCCTTGTAACCCATAAAATTGGTTTTGTGGTCCATAAAGTTGGTTTTTTGGCCTGCAAACAGGCCTTGTAACTCCATAAAGTTGGTTTTTTGGCCTGCAAACAGGCCTTGTAACTCCATAAAGTTGGTTTTTTGGCCTGCAAACAGGCCTTGTAACTCCACAAAGTTGGTTTTTTGGCCTGCAAACAGGCCTTGTAACCCATAAAATTGGTTTTGTGGTCCATAAAGTTGGTTTTTTGGCCTGCAAACAGGCCTTGTAACTCCATAAAGTTGGTTTTTTGGCCTGCAAACAGGCCTTGTAACTCCATAAAGTTGGTTTTTTGGCCTGCAAACAGGCCTTGTAACTCCATAAAGTTGGTTTTTTGGCCTGCAAACAGGCCTTGTAACTCCACAAAGTTGGTTTTTTGGCCTGCAAACAGGCCTTGTAACCCATAAAATTGGTTTTGTGGTCCATAAAGTTGGTTTTTTGGCCTGCAAACAGGCCTTGTAACTCCATAAAGTTGGTTTTTTGGCCTGCAAACAGGCCTTGTAACTCCATAAAGTTGGTTTTTTGGCCTGCAAACAGGCCTTGTAACTCCATAAAGTTGGTTTTTTGGCCTGCAAACAGGCCTTGTAACTCCATAAAGTTGGTTTTTTGGCCTGCAAACAGGCCTTGTAACTCCATAAAGTTGGTTTTTTGGCATGCAAACAGGCCTTGTAACTCCATAAAGTTGGTTTTTTGGCCTGCAAACAGGCCTTGTAACCCATACAATTGGTTTTGTGGTCCACAAAGTTGGTTTTTTGGCCTGCAAACAGGCCTTGTAACTCCACAAAGTTGGTTTTTTGGCCTGCAAACAGGCCTTGTAACTCCATAAAGTTGGTTTTTTGGCCTGCAAACAGGCCTTGTAACTCCATAAAGTTGGTTTTTTGGCCTGCAAACAGGCCTTGTAACTCCATAAAGTTGGTTTTTTGGCCTGCAAACAGGCCTTGTAACTCCATAAAGTTGGTTTTTTGGCCTGCAAACAGGCGAACAGGAAACTTCACTATTCACTATTCACTATTTGGAATAGGAAACTTCACTAATTCACTAATAGTGAATTGGTGAATAGTGAAGTTTCCTATTCCATTTTTCACTTTTTTTTGTGGTGAATAGTGAGGTTTCCTATTTCAATTTCGCAATTGGGAACTTCACCAAATCTAGAAAATTCACTAAATCTAGAAAGTTGCCTTTTTCGGAAGTTTTCAACTATTTTGCTTTTATAATTTCTATACTGTTATTATTTATAGTGATTTTTGCTATTTTCTAGCACAAAATTTGATAAGGAATCTAATGATGTAGGTTATATTTCATAACTCGAAATACTAAGAAAGTTATAAGCATTTTTATGCACACAAGGATGTTTTTCATGAAAATTGAAAATTTTTGTTTTCCAATATATTCTCAAGTTTCTTGCTATACTACTTAGCGCTCATTTTTCTTATGACTCACTATGGGTGCCCATACTCAATTACAATGTTTATGTTTCTAAGTCAAAATTATGTGACAAATACGATGCGCTAGACTATAAAATGCACAGAAACCGCTAGTATGGTGTATATTATATTTTTTGATTTTAACTTTTTTTATGTGCTCGGCACTTACTGCATGTACCGTTATCAACCGATATGCTCTACCGCTATGTCCGTTTCCAAAAATTTGTTTCTCTGCTATATACCAATGTTTTTCTTTTTTCTCTTTTGTAATATGGTGTATTTTTTATGTATTTTGTACTCCTTTAGTACTCCTTTGGACTCCTCAACTTATAACAGAGAAAAATCACTTGACGTCGAGTCTCTTTGGATGACCGTCTGTTCGTCGCATGACGACGTCGGCGTGGTTTTTCGAAAAATGGGAAAGTTCACCAAATCTAGAAAAGTTCACTAAATCTAGAAAAATTCACTAAATCTAGAAAAGTTCACCAAATCTAGAAAATTGACTTTTTCAGTACTTCTCAACTATTTTGCTTTTATAATTTCTACAGTCATTATTTTTTATAAATTGTACCATGTTCTTAGTCAGAATTCGATAAGGAATAAAATGATGCATGCTATATTTCGTAAAACAAATTACAAACAAAATTATAGTCTTTTTTGCTGAAAAAGTGTTTTTGCAATTGAAAATTTTTATTTTTCGATATATTTTCAAACTTTTAACTATAGCGCTTCGCACTTATTTTTTTCATAACTGACTATGGGTGTCCATACGCATTTAAGAATTTTAAGTTTCTAAGTCAAAATGTTGTGATAAACATGATGCGCTAGGTTATAAAATGGACAGATACCTCTAATAGGGTCAAATCGTATTATTCGCCTTTCGAGGATCCACTCGACGTCGAAAGGCGGCGGGCAGACAGTCATCCAAGCAAACTCGACGTCAAGTGATTTTTCTCTGTTATACGCCGAGGAGTCCAAAGGAGAACTAAAAGAGTACAATCTACACAAAAAAAAGACAACATATTACAAAACAGAAAAAATAAAAACATTGGTATATAGCAGAGAAACAAATTTTTTGAAATGGATGTGACATTTATGCTGTACAAGCGCATAAAGAAGAATAAAATCAGAAAAAACGATTTACAATGTGTTAGCAGTATCTGTGCACTTTATAACCCAGCGCATCGTGTTTATCACAAAATTTTGACCTAGAAGCATAAATATGATAACAAATATGGAATACTATAATGAGCAAAGAAGAAATGTGTGCGAAGCAGTATAGTAAGAAGCTTGAAAATATATTGCAAAACAATAATTTCCAAACAAAAATATTCTTGTGAGCATAAAAATGCTAATAACTTTTCTACCATTTCGATTTAGGAAATATAACATGCACCATTGGATTCCTTATCAAATTCTGAGTTAGAAGATAGTAAAATTTACAAAAAATAATCATACTGTACAAATTATGAAAGAAAAATAGTTGAAAACCTTTGAAAACGGAAATTTTCTAGATTTAGTGAATTTTCTAGATTTGGTGAAGTTCCCAATTGCGAATTTGAAATAGGAAACTTCACTAATTCACCACAAAAAAAGCGAAAAATGGAATAGGAAACTTCACTATTCACCAATTCACTATTAGTGAATTAGTGAAGTTTCCTATTCCAAATAGTGAATAGTGAATAGTGAAGTTTCCTGTTCGCCTGCAAACAGGCCTTGTAACTCCATAAAGTTGGTTTTTTGGCCTGCAAACAGGCCTTGTAACTCCACAAAGTTGGTTTTTTGGCCTGCAAACAGGCCTTGTAACCCATAAAATTGGTTTTGTGGTCCATAAAGTTGGTTTTTTGGCCTGCAAACAGGCCTTGTAACTCCATAAAGTTGGTTTTTTGGCCTGCAAACAGGCCTTGTAACTCCATAAAGTTGGTTTTTTGGCCTGCAAACAGGCCTTGTAACTCCACAAAGTTGGTTTTTTGGCCTGCAAACAGGCCTTGTAACCCATAAAATTGGTTTTGTGGTCCATAAAGTTGGTTTTTTGGCCTGCAAACAGGCCTTGTAACTCCATAAAGTTGGTTTTTTGGCCTGCAAACAGGCCTTGTAACTCCATAAAGTTGGTTTTTTGGCCTGCAAACAGGCCTTGTAACTCCATAAAGTTGGTTTTTTGGCCTGCAAACAGGCCTTGTAACTCCATAAAGTTGGTTTTTTGGCCTGCAAACAGGCCTTGTAACTCCATAAAGTTGGTTTTTTGGCATGCAAACAGGCCTTGTAACTCCATAAAGTTGGTTTTTTGGCCTGCAAACAGGACTTGTAACCCATAAAATTGGTTTTGTGGTCCATAAAGTTGGTTTTTTGGCCTGCAAACAGGCCTTGTAACCCATACAATTGGTTTTGTGGTCCACAAAGTTGGTTTTTTGGCCTGCAAACAGGCCTTGTAACTCCACAAAGTTGGTTTTTTGGCCTGCAAACAGGCCTTGTAACTCCATAAAGTTGGTTTTTTGGCCTGCAAACAGGCCTTGTAACTCCATAAAGTTGGTTTTTTGGCCTGCAAACAGGCCTTGTAACTCCATAAAGTTGGTTTTTTGGCCTGCAAACAGGCCTTGTAACTCCATAAAGTTGGTTTTTTGGCCTGCAAACAGGCCTTGTAACTCCATAAAGTTGGTTTTTTGGCCTGCAAACAGGCCTTGTAACTCCACAAAGTTGGTTTTTTGGCCTGCAAACAGGCCTTGTAACCCATAAAATTGGTTTTGTGGTCCATAAAGTTGGTTTTTTGGCCTGCAAACAGGCCTTGTAACTCCATAAAGTTGGTTTTTTGGCCTGCAAACAGGCCTTGTAACTCCATAAAGTTGGTTTTTTGGCCTGCAAACAGGCCTTGTAACTCCATAAAGTTGGTTTTTTGGCCTGCAAACAGGCCTTGTAACTCCATAAAGTTGGTTTTTTGGCCTGCAAACAGGCCTTGTAACTCCATAAAGTTGGTTTTTTGGCCTGCAAACAGGCCTTGTAACCCATAAAATTGGTTTTGTGGTCCATAAAGTTGGTTTTTTGGCCTGCAAACAGGCCTTGTAACCCATAAAATTGGTTTTGTGGTCCATAAAGTTGGTTTTTTGGCCTGCAAACAGGCCTTGTAACCCATACAATTGGTTTTGTGGTCCACAAAGTTGGTTTTTTGGCCTGCAAACAGGCCTTGTAACTCCACAAAGTTGGTTTTTTGGCCTGCAAACAGGCCTTGTAACTCCATAAAGTTGGTTTTTTGGCCTGCAAACAGGCCTTGTAACTCCATAAAGTTGGTTTTTTGGCCTGCAAACAGGCCTTGTAACTCCATAAAGTTGGTTTTTTGGCCTGCAAACAGGCCTTGTAACTCCATAAAGTTGGTTTTTTGGCCTGCAAACAGGCCTTGTAACTCCATAAAGTTGGTGTTTTGGCCTGCAAACAGGCCTTGTAACTCCACAAAGTTGGTTTTTTGGCCTGCAAACAGGCCTTGTAACCCATAAAATTGGTTTTGTGGTCCATAAAGTTGGTTTTTTGGCCTGCAAACAGGCCTTGTAACTCCACAAAGTTGGTTTTTTGGCCTGCAAACAGGCCTTGTAACCCATAAAATTGGTTTTGTGGTCCATAAAGTTGGTTTTTTGGCCTGCAAACAGGCCTTGTAACTCCATAAAGTTGGTTTTTTGGCCTGCAAACAGGCCTTGTAACTCCATAAAGTTGGTTTTTTGGCCTGCAAACAGGCCTTGTAACTCCATAAAGTTGGTTTTTTGGCATGCAAACAGGCCTTGTAACTCCATAAAGTTGGTTTTTTGGCCTGCAAACAGGCCTTGTAACCCATAAAATTGGTTTTGTGGTCCATAAAGTTGGTTTTTTGGCCTGCAAACAGGCCTTGTAACCCATACAATTGGTTTTGTGGTCCACAAAGTTGGTTTTTTGGCCTGCAAACAGGCCTTGTAACTCCACAAAGTTGGTTTTTTGGCCTGCAAACAGGCCTTGTAACTCCATAAAGTTGGTTTTTTGGCCTGCAAACAGGCCTTGTAACTCCATAAAGTTGGTTTTTTGGCCTGCAAACAGGCCTTGTAACTCCATAAAGTTGGTTTTTTGGCCTGCAAACAGGCCTTGTAACTCCATAAAGTTGGTTTTTTGGCCTGCAAACAGGCCTTGTAACTCCATAAAGTTGGTTTTTTGGCCTGCAAACAGGCCTTGTAACTCCACAAAGTTGGTTTTTTGGCCTGCAAACAGGCCTTGTAACTCCATAAAGTTGGTTTTTCGGCCTGCAAACAGGCCTTGTAACCCATAAAATTGGTTTTGTGGTCCACAAAGTTGGTTTTTTGGCCTGCAAACAGGCCTTGTAACTCCACAAAGTTGGTTTTTTGGCCTGCAAACAGGCCTTGTAACTCCATAAAGTTGGTTTTTTGGCCTGCAAACAGGCCTTGTAACTCCATAAAGTTGGTTTTTTGGCCTGCAAACAGGCCTTGTAACTCCATAAAGTTGGTTTTTTGGCCTGCAAACAGGCCTTGTAACTCCATAAAGTTGGTTTTTTGTCCTGCAAACAGGCCTTGTAACTCCATAAAGTTGGTTTTTTGGCCTGCAAACAGGCCTTGTAACTCCATAAAGTTGGTTTTTTGTCCTGCAAACAGGCCTTGTAACTCCATAAAGTTGGTTTTTTGGCCTGCAAACAGGCCTTGTAACCCATAAAATTGGTTTTGTGGTCCATAAAGTTGGTTTTTTGGCCTGCAAACAGGCCTTGTAACTCCATAAAGTTGGTTTTTTGGCCTGCAAACAGGCCTTGTAACTCCATAAAGTTGGTTTTTTGTCCTGCAAACAGGCCTTGTAACTCCATAAAGTTGGTTTTTTGGCCTGCAAACAGGCCTTGTAACTCCACAAAGTTGGTTTTTTGGCCTGCAAACAGGCCTTGTAACTCCACAAAGTTGGTTTTTTGGCCTGCAAACAGGCCTTGTAACTCCATAAAGTTGGTTTTTTGGCCTGCAAACAGGCCTTGTAACTCCATAAAGTTGGTTTTTTGGCCTGCAAACAGGCCTTGTAACTCCACAAAGTTGGTTTTTTGGCCTGCAAACAGGCCTTGTAACTCCATAAAGTTGGTTTTTTGGCCTGCAAACAGGCCTTGTAACCCATAAAATTGGTTTTGTGGTCCATAAAGTTGGTTTTTTGGCCTGCAAACAGGCCTTGTAACTCCATAAAGTTGGTTTTTTGGCCTGCAAACAGGCCTTGTAACCCATAAAATTGGTTTTGTGGTCCACAAAGTTGGTTTTTTGGCCTGCAAACAGGCCTTGTAACTCCATAAAGTTGGTTTTTTGGCCTGCAAACAGGCCTTGTAACTCCACAAAGTTGGTTTTTTGGCCTGCAAACAGGCCTTGTAACCCATAAAATTGGTTTTGTGGTCCACAAAGTTGGTTTTTTGGCCTGCAAACAGGCCTTGTAACTCCATAAAGTTGGTTTTTTGGCCTGCAAACAGGCCTTGTAACCCATAAAATTGGTTTTGTGGTCCATAAAGTTGGTTTTTTGGCCTGCAAACAGGCCTTGTAACTCCATAAAGTTGGTTTTTTGGCCTGCAAACAGGCCTTGTAACCCATAAAATTGGTTTTGTGGTCCACAAAGTTGGTTTTTTGGCCTGCAAACAGGCCTTGTAACTCCATAAAGTTGGTTTTTTGGCCTGCAAACAGGCCTTGTAACTCCACAAAGTTGGTTTTTTGGCCTGCAAACAGGCCTTGTAACCCATAAAATTGGTTTTGTGGTCCACAAAGTTGGTTTTTTGGCCTGCAAACAGGCCTTGTAACTCCATAAAGTTGGTTTTTTGGCCTGCAAACAGGCCTTGTAACTCCATAAAGTTGGTTTTTTGGCCTGCAAACAGGCCTTGTAACTCCACAAAGTTGGTTTTTTGGCCTGCAAACAGGCCTTGTAACTCCATAAAGTTGGTTTTTTGGCCTGCAAACAGGCCTTGTAACCCATAAAATTGGTTTTGTGGTCCATAAAGTTGGTTTTTTGGCCTGCAAACAGGCCTTGTAACTCCATAAAGTTGGTTTTTTGGCCTGCAAACAGGCCTTGTAACCCATAAAATTGGTTTTGTGGTCCATAAAGTTGGTTTTTTGGCCTGCAAACAGGCCTTGTAACTCCATAAAGTTGGTTTTTTGGCCTGCAAACAGGCCTTGTAACTCCATAAAGTTGGTTTTTTGTCCTGCAAACAGGCCTTGTAACTCCATAAAGTTGGTTTTTTGGCCTGCAAACAGGCCTTGTAACTCCACAAAGTTGGTTTTTTGGCCTGCAAACAGGCCTTGTAACTCCACAAAGTTGGTTTTTTGGCCTGCAAACAGGCCTTGTAACTCCATAAAGTTGGTTTTTTGGCCTGCAAACAGGCCTTGTAACTCCATAAAGTTGGTTTTTTGGCCTGCAAACAGGCCTTGTAACTCCACAAAGTTGGTTTTTTGGCCTGCAAACAGGCCTTGTAACTCCATAAAGTTGGTTTTTTGGCCTGCAAACAGGCCTTGTAACCCATAAAATTGGTTTTGTGGTCCACAAAGTTGGTTTTTTGGCCTGCAAACAGGCCTTGTAACTCCATAAAGTTGGTTTTTTGGCCTGCAAACAGGCCTTGTAACTCCATAAAGTTGGTTTTTTGGCCTGCAAACAGGCCTTGTAACTCCACAAAGTTGGTTTTTTGGCCTGCAAACAGGCCTTGTAACCCATAAAATTGGTTTTGTGGTCCATAAAGTTGGTTTTTTGGCCTGCAAACAGGCCTTGTAACTCCATAAAGTTGGTTTTTTGGCCTGCAAACAGGCCTTGTAACCCATAAAATTGGTTTTGTGGTCCATAAAGTTGGTTTTTTGGCCTGCAAACAGGCCTTGTAACCCATAAAATTGGTTTTGTGGTCCATAAAGTTTGTTTTTTGGCCTGCAAACAGGCCTTGTAACTCCATAAAGTTGGTTTTTTGGCCTGCAAACAGGCCTTGTAACCCATAAAATTGGTTTTGTGGTCCACAAAGTTGGTTTTTTGGCCTGCAAACAGGCCTTGTAACTCCACAAAGTTGGTTTTTTTGGCCTGCAAACAGGCCTTGTAACCCATAAAATTGGTTTTGTGGTCCACAAAGTTGGTTTTTTGGCCTGCAAACAGGCCTTGTAACCCATAAAATTGGTTTTGTGGTCCATAAAGTTGGTTTTTTGGCCTGCAAACAGGCCTTGTAACTCCATAAAGTTGGTTTTTTGGCCTGCAAACAGGCCTTGTAACTCCATAAAGTTGGTTTTTTGGCCTGCAAACAGGCCTTGTAACTCCACAAAGTTGGTTTTTTGGCCTGCAAACAGGCCTTGTAACCCATAAAATTGGTTTTGTGGTCCACAAAGTTGGTTTTTTGGCCTGCAAACAGGCCTTGTAACTCCACAAAGTTGGTTTTTTGGCCTGCAAACAGGCCTTGTAACTCCATAAAGTTGGTTTTTTGGCCTGCAAACAGGCCTTGTAACCCCATAAAGTTGGTTTTTTGGCCTGCAAACAGGCCTTGTAACCCATAAAATTGGTTTTGTGGTCCACAAAGTTGGTTTTTTGGCCTGCAAACAGGCCTTGTAACTCCATAAAGTTGGTTTTTTGGCCTGCAAACAGGCCTTGTAACTCCATAAAGTTGGTTTTTTGGCCTGCAAACAGGTCTTGTAACTCCATAAAGTTGGTTTTTTGGCCTGCAAACAGGCCTTGTAACTCCATAAAGTTGGTTTTTTGGCCTGCAAACAGGCCTTGTAACCCATAAAATTGGTTTTGTGGTCCAGAATGTTGGTTTTTTGGCCTGCAAACAGGCCTTGTAACTCCACAAAGTTGGTTTTTTGGCCTGCAAACAGGCCTTGTAACCCATAAAATTGGTTTTGTTGTCCACAAAGTTGGTTTTTTGTCCTGCAAACAGGCCTTGTAACTCCATAAAGTTGGTTTTTTGTCCTGCAAACAGGCCTTGTAACTCCATAAAGTTGGTTTTTTGGCCTGCAAACAGGCCTTGTAACCCATAAAATTGGTTTTGTGGTCCATAAAGTTGGTTTTTTGGCCTGCAAACAGGCCTTGTAACTCCATAAAGTTGGTTTTTTGGCCTGCAAACAGGCCTTGTAACTCCATAAAGTTGGTTTTTTGGCCTGCAAACAGGCCTTGTAACCCATAAAATTGGTTTTGTGGTCCACAAAGTTGGTTTTTTGGCCTGCAAACAGGCCTTGTAACTCCATAAAATTGGTTTTGTGGTCCACAAAGTTGGTTTTTTGGCCTGCAAACAGGCCTTGTAACTCCACAAAGTTGGTTTTTTGGCCTGCAAACAGGCCTTGTAACTCCATAAAGTTGGTTTTTTGGCCTGCAAACAGGCCTTGTAACTCCATAAAGTTGGTTTTTTGGCCTGCAAACAGGCCTTGTAACTCCACAAAGTTGGTTTTTTGGCCTGCAAACAGGCCTTGTAACTCCATAAAGTTGGTTTTTTGGCCTGCAAACAGGCCTTGTAACCCATAAAATTGGTTTTGTGGTCCACAAAGTTGGTTTTTTGGGCTGCAAACAGGCCTTGTAACTCCACAAAGTTGGTTTTTTGGCCTGCAAACAGGCCTTGTAACCCATAAAATTGGTTTTGTGGTCCATAAAGTTGGTTTTTTGGCCTGCAAACAGGCCTTGTAACTCCATAAAGTTGGTTTTTTGGCCTGCAAACAGGCCTTGTAACTCCATAAAGTTGGTTTTTTGGCCTGCAAACAGGCCTTGTAACCCATAAAATTGGTTTTGTGGTCCACAAAGTTGGTTTTTTGGCCTGCAAACAGGCCTTGTAACTCCATAAAGTTGGTTTTTTGGCCTGCAAACAGGCCTTGTAACTCCATAAAGTTGGTTTTTTGGCCTGCAAACAGGCCTTGTAACCCATAAAATTGGTTTTGTGGTCCACAAAGTTGGTTTTTTGGCCTGCAAACAGGCCTTGTAACTCCACAAAGTTGGTTTTTTGGCCTGCAAACAGGCCTTGTAACTCCATAAAGTTGGTTTTTTGGCCTGCAAACAGGCCTTGTAACCCATAAAATTGGTTTTGTGGTCCATAAAGTTGGTTTTTTGGCCTGCAAACAGGCCTTGTAACCCATAAAATTGGTTTTGTGGTCCATAAAGTTGGTTTTTTGGCCTGCAAACAGGCCTTGTAACTCCATAAAGTTGGTTTTTTGGCCTGCAAACAGGCCTTGTAACTCCATAAAGTTGGTTTTTTGGCCTGCAAACAGGCCTTGTAACCCATAAAATTGGTTTTGTGGTCCATAAAGTTGGTTTTTTGGCCTGCAAACAGGCCTTGTAACCCATAAAATTGGTTTTGTGGTCCATAAAGTTGGTTTTTTGGCCTGCAAACAGGCCTTGTAACTCCATAAAGTTGGTTTTTTGGCCTGCAAACAGGCCTTGTAACTCCACAAAGTTGGTTTTTTGGCCTGCAAACAGGCCTTGTAACTCCACAAAGTTGGTTTTTTGGCCTGCAAACAGGCCTTGTAACTCCATAAAGTTGGTTTTTTGGCCTGCAAACAGGCCTTGTAACTCCATAAAGTTGGTTTTTTGGCCTGCAAACAGGCCTTGTAACTCCATAAAGTTGGTTTTTTGGCCTGCAAACAGGCCTTGTAACTCCACAAAGTTGGTTTTTTGGCCTGCAAACAGGCCTTGTAACTCCACAAAGTTGGTTTTTTGGCCTGCAAACAGGCCTTGTAACCCATAAAATTGGTTTTGTGGTCCATAAAGTTGGTTTTTTGGCCTGCAAACAGGCCTTGTAACTCCATAAAGTTGGTTTTTTGTCCTGCAAACAGGCCTTGTAACTCCACAAAGTTGGTTTTTTGGCCTGCAAACAGGCCTTGTAACTCCATAAAGTTGGTTTTTTTGTCCTGCAAACAGGCCTTGTAACTCCACAAAGTTGGTTTTTTGGCCTGCAAACAGGCCTTGTAACTCCACAAAGTTGGTTTTTTGGCCTGCAAACAGGCCTTGTAACCCATAAAATTGGTTTTGTGGTCCATAAAGTTGGTTTTTTGGCCTGCAAACAGGCCTTGTAACTCCATAAAGTTGGTTTTTTGTCCTGCAAACAGGCCTTGTAACTCCACAAAGTTGGTTTTTTGGCCTGCAAACAGGCCTTGTAACCCATAAAATTGGTTTTGTGGTCCACAAAGTTGGTTTTTTGGCCTGCAAACAGGCCTTGTAACTCCATAAAATTGGTTTTGTGGTCCACAAAGTTGGTTTTTTGGCCTGCAAACAGGCCTTGTAACTCCACAAAGTTGGTTTTTTGGCCTGCAAACAGGCCTTGTAACTCCATAAAGTTGGTTTTTTGGCCTGCAAACAGGCCTTGTAACTCCATAAAGTTGGTTTTTTGGCCTGCAAACAGGCCTTGTAACTCCACAAAGTTGGTTTTTTGGCCTGCAAACAGGCCTTGTAACTCCATAAAGTTGGTTTTTTGGCCTGCAAACAGGCCTTGTAACTCCACAAAGTTGGTTTTTTGGCCTGCAAACAGGCCTTGTAACCCATAAAATTGGTTTTGTGGTCCACAAAGTTGGTTTTTTGGGCTGCAAACAGGCCTTGTAACCCATAAAATTGGTTTTGTGGTCCACAAAGTTGGTTTTTTGGCCTGCAAACAGGCCTTGTAACTCCATAAAGTTGGTTTTTTGGCCTGCAAACAGGCCTTGTAACTCCATAAAGTTGGTTTTTTGGCCTGCAAACAGGCCTTGTAACTCCATAAAGTTGGTTTTTTGGCCTGCAAACAGGCCTTGTAACCCATAAAATTGGTTTTGTGGTCCACAAAGTTGGTTTTTTGGCCTGCAAACAGGCCTTGTAACCCATAAAATTGGTTTTGTGGTCCACAAAGTTGGTTTTTTGGCCTGCAAACAGGCCTTGTAACTCCATAAAGTTGGTTTTTTGGCCTGCAAACAGGCCTTGTAACTCCATAAAGTTGGTTTTTTGGCCTGCAAACAGGCCTTGTAACCCATAAAATTGGTTTTGTGGTCCACAAAGTTGGTTTTTTGGCCTGCAAACAGGCCTTGTAACTCCATAAAGTTGGTTTTTTGGCCTGCAAACAGGCCTTGTAACCCATAAAATTGGTTTTGTGGTCCACAAAGTTGGTTTTTTGGCCTGCAAACAGGCCTTGTAACTCCATAAAGTTGGTTTTTTGGCCTGCAAACAGGCCTTGTAACTCCATAAAGTTGGTTTTTTGGCCTGCAAACAGGCCTTGTAACTCCATAAAGTTGGTTTTTTGGCCTGCAAACAGGCCTTGTAACCCATAAAATTGGTTTTGTGGTCCATAAAGTTGGTTTTTTGGCCTGCAAACAGGCCTTGTAACTCCACAAAGTTGGTTTTTTGTCCTGCAAACAGGCCTTGTAACTCCATAAAGTTGGTTTTTTGGCCTGCAAACAGGCCTTGTAACCCATAAAATTGGTTTTGTGGTCCATAAAGTTGGTTTTTTGGCCTGCAAACAGGCCTTGTAACTCCACAAAGTTGGTTTTTTGTCCTGCAAACAGGCCTTGTAACTCCACAAAGTTGGTTTTTTGTCCTGCAAACAGGCCTTGTAACTCCACAAAGTTGGTTTTTTGGCCTGCAAACAGGCCTTGTAACTCCATAAAGTTGGTTTTTTGGCCTGCAAACAGGCCTTGTAACTCCATAAAGTTGGTTTTTTGGCCTGCAAACAGGCCTTGTAACCCACAAAATTGGTTTTGTGGTCCATAAAGTTGGTTTTTTGGCCTGCAAACAGGCCTTGTAACTCCATAAAGTTGGTTTTTTGGCCTGCAAACAGGCCTTGTAACCCATAAAATTGGTTTTGTGGTCCATAAAGTTGGTTTTTTGGCCTGCAAACAGGCCTTGTAACTCCATAAAGTTGGTTTTTTGGCCTGCAAACAGGCCTTGTAACCCATAAAATTGGTTTTGTGGTCCATAAAGTTGGTTTTTTGGCCTGCAAACAGGCCTTGTAACCCATACAATTGGTTTTGTGGTCCACAAAGTTGGTTTTTTGGCCTGCAAACAGGCCTTGTAACTCCACAAAGTTGGTTTTTTGGCCTGCAAACAGGCCTTGTAACTCCATAAAGTTGGTTTTTTGGCCTGCAAACAGGCCTTGTAACTCCATAAAGTTGGTTTTTTGGCCTGCAAACAGGCCTTGTAACTCCATAAAGTTGGTTTTTTGGCCTGCAAACAGGTCTTGTAACTCCACAAAGTTGGTTTTTTGGCCTGCAAACAGGTCTTGTAACTCCACAAAGTTGGTTTTTTGGCCTGCAAACAGGCCTTGTAACCCATAAAATTGGTTTTGTGGTCCATAAAGTTGGTTTTTTGGCCTGCAAACAGGCCTTGTAACTCCATAAAGTTGGTTTTTTGTCCTGCAAACAGGCCTTGTAACTCCACAAAGTTGGTTTTTTGGCCTGCAAACAGGCCTTGTAACTCCATAAAGTTGGTTTTTTGTCCTGCAAACAGGCCTTGTAACTCCACAAAGTTGGTTTTTTGGCCTGCAAACAGGCCTTGTAACCCATAAAATTGGTTTTGTGGTCCATAAAGTTGGTTTTTTGTCCTGCAAACAGGCCTTGTAACTCCATAAAGTTGGTTTTTTGTCCTGCAAACAGGCCTTGTAACTCCACAAAGTTGGTTTTTTGTCCTGCAAACAGGCCTTGTAACTCCATAAAGTTGGTTTTTTGGCCTGCAAACAGGCCTTGTAACTCCATAAAGTTGGTTTTTTGGCCTGCAAACAGGCCTTGTAACTCCACAAAGTTGGTTTTTTGTCCTGCAAACAGGCCTTGTAACTCCACAAAGTTGGTTTTTTGGCCTGCAAACAGGCCTTGTAACCCATAAAATTGGTTTTGTGGTCCATAAAGTTGGTTTTTTGGCCTGCAAACAGGCCTTGTAACTCCATAAAGTTGGTTTTTTGTCCTGCAAACAGGCCTTGTAACTCCAAAGTTGGTTTTTTGGCCTGCAAACAGGCCTTGTAACTCCATAAAGTTGGTTTTTTGGCCTGCAAACAGGCCTTGTAACTCCACAAAGTTGGTTTTTTGGCCTGCAAACAGGCCTTGTAACTCCATAAAGTTGGTTTTTTGTCCTGCAAACAGGCCTTGTAACTCCAAAGTTGGTTTTTTGGCCTGCAAACAGGCCTTGTAACTCCATAAAGTTGGTTTTTTGGCCTGCAAACAGGCCTTGTAACTCCATAAAGTTGGTTTTTTGGCCTGCAAACAGGCCTTGTAACTCCACAAAGTTGGTTTTTTGGCCTGCAAACAGGCCTTGTAACCCATAAAATTGGTTTTGTGGTCCATAAAGTTGGTTTTTTGGCCTGCAAACAGGCCTTGTAACTCCATAAAGTTGGTTTTTTGGCCTGCAAACAGGCCTTGTAACCCATAAAATTGGTTTTGTGGTCCATAAAGTTGGTTTTTTGGCCTGCAAACAGGCCTTGTAACTCCATAAAGTTGGTTTTTTGGCCTGCAAACAGGCCTTGTAACTCCATAAAGTTGGTTTTTTGGCCTGCAAACAGGCCTTGTAACTCCACAAAGTTGGTTTTTTGTCCTGCAAACAGGCCTTGTAACTCCACAAAGTTGGTTTTTTGGCCTGCAAACAGGCCTTGTAACCCATAAAATTGGTTTTGTGGTCCATAAAGTTGGTTTTTTGGCCTGCAAACAGGCCTTGTAACTCCATAAAGTTGGTTTTTTGTCCTGCAAACAGGCCTTGTAACTCCAAAGTTGGTTTTTTGGCCTGCAAACAGGCCTTGTAACTCCATAAAGTTGGTTTTTTGGCCTGCAAACAGGCCTTGTAACTCCACAAAGTTGGTTTTTTGGCCTGCAAACAGGCCTTGTAACTCCATAAAGTTGGTTTTTTGTCCTGCAAACAGGCCTTGTAACTCCAAAGTTGGTTTTTTGGCCTGCAAACAGGCCTTGTAACTCCATAAAGTTGGTTTTTTGGCCTGCAAACAGGCCTTGTAACTCCGTAAAGTTGGTTTTTTGGCCTGCAAACAGGCCTTGTAACTCCACAAAGTTGGTTTTTTGGCCTGCAAACAGGCCTTGTAACCCATAAAATTGGTTTTGTGGTCCATAAAGTTGGTTTTTTGGCCTGCAAACAGGCCTTGTAACTCCATAAAGTTGGTTTTTTGGCCTGCAAACAGGCCTTGTAACCCATAAAATTGGTTTTGTGGTCCATAAAGTTGGTTTTTTGGCCTGCAAACAGGCCTTGTAACTCCATAAAGTTGGTTTTTTGGCCTGCAAACAGGCCTTGTAACCCATAAAATTGGTTTTGTGGTCCATAAAGTTGGTTTTTTGGCCTGCAAACAGGCCTTGTAACCCATACAATTGGTTTTGTGGTCCACAAAGTTGGTTTTTTGGCCTGCAAACAGGCCTTGTAACTCCACAAAGTTGGTTTTTTGGCCTGCAAACAGGCCTTGTAACTCCATAAAGTTGGTTTTTTGGCCTGCAAACAGGCCTTGTAACTCCACAAAGTTGGTTTTTTGGCCTGCAAACAGGCCTTGTAACCCATAAAATTGGTTTTGTGGTCCATAAAGTTGGTTTTTTGGCCTGCAAACAGGCCTTGTAACTCCATAAAGTTGGTTTTTTGGCCTGCAAACAGGCCTTGTAACCCATAAAATTGGTTTTGTGGTCCATAAAGTTGGTTTTTTGGACTGCAAACAGGCCTTGTAACTCCACAAAGTTGGTTTTTTGGCCTGCAAACAGGCCTTGTAACTCCATAAAGTTGGTTTTTTGGCCTGCAAACAGGCCTTGTAACTCCATAAAGTTGGTTTTTTGTCCTGCAAACAGGCCTTGTAACCCATAAAATTGGTTTTGTGGTCCACAAAGTTGGTTTTTTGGCCTGCAAACAGGCCTTGTAACCCATAAAATTGGTTTTGTGGTCCATAAAGTTGGTTTTTTGGCCTGCAAACAGGCCTTGTAACTCCATAAAGTTGGTTTTTTGGCCTGCAAACAGGCCTTGTAACTCCATAAAGTTGGTTTTTTGGCCTGCAAACAGGCCTTGTAACCCATAAAATTGGTTTTGTGGTCCATAAAGTTGGTTTTTTGGACTGCAAACAGGCCTTGTAACTCCACAAAGTTGGTTTTTTGGCCTGCAAACAGGCCTTGTAACTCCATAAAGTTGGTTTTTTGGCCTGCAAACAGGCCTTGTAACTCCATAAAGTTGGTTTTTTGTCCTGCAAACAGGCTTTGTAACCCATAAAATTGGTTTTGTGGTCCACAAAGTTGGTTTTTTGGCCTGCAAACAGGCCTTGTAACCCATAAAATTGGTTTTGTGGTCCACAAAGTTGGTTTTTTGGCCTGCAAACAGGCCTTGTAACCCATAAAATTGGTTTTGTGGTCCATAAAGTTGGTTTTTTGGCCTGCAAACAGGCCTTGTAACTCCATAAAGTTGGTTTTTTGGCCTGCAAACAGGCCTTGTAACTCCACAAAGTTGGTTTTTTGGCCTGCAAACAGGCCTTGTAACCCATAAAATTGGTTTTGTGGTCCACAAAGTTGGTTTTTTGGCCTGCAAACAGGCCTTGTAACCCATAAAATTGGTTTTGTGGTCCATAAAGTTGGTTTTTTGGCCTGCAAACAGGCCTTGTAACTCCATAAAGTTGGTTTTTTGGCCTGCAAACAGGCCTTGTAACTCCATAAAGTTGGTTTTTTGGCCTGCAAACAGGCCTTGTAACCCATAAAATTGGTTTTGTGGTCCATAAAGTTGGTTTTTTGGCCTGCAAACAGGCCTTGTAACTCCATAAAGTTGGTTTTTTGGCCTGCAAACAGGCCTTGTAACTCCACAAAGTTGGTTTTTTGGCCTGCAAACAGGCCTTGTAACCCATAAAATTGGTTTTGTGGTCCACAAAGTTGGTTTTTTGGCCTGCAAACAGGCCTTGTAACTCCACAAAGTTGGTTTTTTGGCCTGCAAACAGGCCTTGTAACTCCATAAAGTTGGTTTTTTGGCCTGCAAACAGGCCTTGTAACTCCATAAAGTTGGTTTTTGGCCTGCAAACAGGCCTTGTAACTCCACAAAGTTGGTTTTTTGGCCTGCAAACAGGCCTTATAACCCATAAAATTGGTTTTGTGGTCCATAAAGTTGGTTTTTTGGCCTGCAAACAGGCCTTGTAACTCCATAAAGTTGGTTTTTTGGCCTGCAAACAGGCCTTGTAACCCATAAAATTGGTTTTGTGGTCCATAAAGTTGGTTTTTTGGACTGCAAACAGGCCTTGTAACTCCATAAAGTTGGTTTTTTGTCCTGCAAACAGGCCTTGTAACCCATAAAATTGGTTTTGTGGTCCACAAAGTTGGTTTTTTGGCCTGCAAACAGGCCTTGTAACTCCACAAAGTTGGTTTTTTGGCCTGCAAACAGGCCTTGTAACTCCATAAAGTTGGTATTTTGGCCTGCAAACAGGCCTTGTAACTCCATAAAGTTGGTTTTTTGGCCTGCAAACAGGCCTTGTAACTCCATAAAGTTGGTTTTTTGGCCTGCAAACAGGCCTTGTAACTCCATAAAGTTGGTTTTTTGGCCTGCAAACAGGCCTTGTAACTCCACAAAGTTGGTTTTTTGGCCTGCAAACAGGCCTTGTAACTCCATAAAGTTGGTTTTTTGGCCTGCAAACAGGCCTTGTAACTCCATAAAGTTGGTTTTTTGGCCTGCAAACAGGCCTTGTAACTCCACAAAGTTGGTTTTTTGGCCTGCAAACAGGCCTTGTAACTCCATAAAGTTGGTTTTTTGGCCTGCAAACAGGCCTTGTAACTCCACAAAGTTGGTTTTTTGGCCTGCAAACAGGCCTTGTAACTCCATAAAGTTGGTTTTTTGGCCTGCAAACAGGCCTTGTAACTCCATAAAGTTGGTTTTTTGGCCTGCAAACAGGCCTTGTAACTCCATAAAGTTGGTTTTTTGGCCTGCAAACAGGCCTTGTAACTCCATAAAGTTGGTTTTTTGGCCTGCAAACAGGCCTTGTAACCCATAAAATTGGTTTTGTGGTCCACAAAGTTGGTTTTTTGGCCTGCAAACAGGCCTTGTAACTCCACAAAGTTGGTTTTTTGGCCTGCAAACAGGCCTTGTAACTCCATAAAGTTGGTTTTTTGGCCTGCAAACAGGCCTTGTAACTCCATAAAGTTGGTTTTTTGGCCTGCAAACAGGCCTTGTAACCCATAAAATTGGTTTTGTGGTCCATAAAGTTGGTTTTTTGGCCTGCAAACAGGCCTTGTAACTCCATAAAGTTGGTTTTTTGTCCTGCAAACAGGCCTTGTAACTCCATAAAGTTGGTTTTTTGGCCTGCAAACAGGCCTTGTAACCCATAAAATTGGTTTTGTGGTCCATAAAGTTGGTTTTTTGGCCTGCAAACAGGCCTTGTAACTCCATAAAGTTGGTTTTTTGGCCTGCAAACAGGCCTTGTAACTCCATAAAGTTGGTTTTTTGGCCTGCAAACAGGCCTTGTAACCCATAAAATTGGTTTTGTGGTCCATAAAGTTGGTTTTTTGGCCTGCAAACAGGCCTTGTAACTCCATAAAGTTGGTTTTTTGGCCTGCAAACAGGCCTTGTAACTCCATAAAGTTGGTTTTTTGGCCTGCAAACAGGCCTTGTAACTCCATAAAGTTGGTTTTTTGGCCTGCAAACAGGCCTTGTAACTCCATAAAGTTGGTTTTTTGGCCTGCAAACAGGCCTTGTAACTCCACAAAGTTGGTTTTTTGGCCTGCAAACAGGCCTTGTAACTCCATAAAGTTGGTTTTTTGGCCTGCAAACAGGCCTTGTAACTCCATAAAGTTGGTTTTTTGGCCTGCAAACAGGCCTTGTAACTCCATAAAGTTGGTTTTTTGGCCTGCAAACAGGCCTTGTAACTCCACAAAGTTGGTTTTTTCGCCTGCAAACAGGCCTTGTAACCCATAAAATTGGTTTTGTGGTCCATAAAGTTGGTTTTTTGGCCTGCAAACAGGCCTTGTAACTCCACAAAGTTGGTTTTTTGGCCTGCAAACAGGCCTTGTAACTCCATAAAGTTGGTTTTTTGGCCTGCAAACAGGCCTTGTAACTCCATAAAGATTGTTTTTTGGCCTGCAAACAGGCCTTGTAACCCATAAAATTGGTTTTTTGGCCTGCAAACAGGCCTTGTAACCCATAAAATTGGTTTTTTGGCCTGCAAACAGGCCTTGTAACCCATAAAATTGGTTTTTTGGCCTGCAAACAGGCCTTGTAACCCATAAAATTGGTTTTGTGGTCCACAAAGTTGGTTTTTTGGCCTGCAAACAGGCCTTGTAACTCCACAAAGTTGGTTTTTTGGCCTGCAAACAGGCCTTGTAACTCCACAAAGTTGGTTTTTTGGCCTGCAAACAGGCCTTGTAACCCATAAAATTGGTTTTGTGGTCCACAAAGTTGGTTTTTTGGCCTGCAAACAAGCCTTGTAACTCCACAAAGTTGGTTTTTTGGCCTGCAAACAGGCCTTGTAACTCCATAAAGTTGGTTTTTTGGCCTGCAAACAGGCCTTGTAACTCCATAAAGTTGGTTTTTTGGCCTGCAAACAGGCCTTGTAACTCCATAAAGATTGTTTTTTGGCCTGCAAACAGGCCTTGTAACCCATAAAATTGGTTTTTTGGCCTGCAAACAGGCCTTGTAACCCATAAAATTGGTTTTTTGGCCTGCAAACAGGCCTTGTAACCCATAAAATTGGTTTTTTGGCCTGCAAACAGGCCTTGTAACCCATAAAATTGGTTTTGTGGTCCACAAAGTTGGTTTTTTGGCCTGCAAACAGGCCTTGTAACTCCACAAAGTTGGTTTTTTGGCCTGCAAACAGGCCTTGTAACTCCACAAAGTTGGTTTTTTGGCCTGCAAACAGGCCTTGTAACCCATAAAATTGGTTTTGTGGTCCACAAAGTTGGTTTTTTGGCCTGCAAACAAGCCTTGTAACTCCATAAAGTTGGTTTTTTGGCCTGCAAACAGGCCTTGTAACTCCACAAAGTTGGTTTTTTGGCCTGCAAACAGGCCTTGTAACCCATAAAATTGGTTTTGTGGTCCACAAAGTTGGTTTTTTGGCCTGCAAACAAGCCTTGTAACTCCATAAAGTTGGTTTTTTGGCCTGCAAACAGGCCTTGTAACTCCACAAAGTTGGTTTTTTGGCCTGCAAACAGGCCTTGTAACCCATAAAATTGGTTTTGTGGTCCATAAAGTTGGTTTTTTGGCCTGCAAACAGGCCTTGTAACTCCATAAAGTTGGTTTTTTGGCCTGCAAACAGGCCTTGTAACTCCACAAAGTTGGTTTTTTGGCCTGCAAACAGGCCTTGTAACCCATAAAATTGGTTTTGTGGTCCATAAAGTTGGTTTTTTGGCCTGCAAACAGGCCTTGTAACTCCATAAAGTTGGTTTTTTGTCCTGCAAACAGGCCTTGTAACTCCATAAAGTTGGTTTTTTGGCCTGCAAACAGGCCTTGTAACTCCATAAAGTTGGTTTTTTGGCCTGCAAACAGGCCTTGTAACTCCATAAAATTGGTTTTGTGGTCCACAAAGTTGGTTTTTTGGCCTGCAAACAGGCCTTGTAACTCCATAAAATTGGTTTTGTGGTCCACAAAGTTGGTTTTTTGGCCTGCAAACAGGCCTTGTAACTCCATAAAGTTGGTTTTTTGGCCTGCAAACAGGCCTTGTAACTCCATAAAGTTGGTTTTTTGGCCTGCAAACAGGCCTTGTAACTCCATAAAGTTGGTTTTTTGGCCTGCAAACAGGCCTTGTAACTCCATAAAGTTGGTTTTTTGGCCTGCAAACAGGCCTTGTAACTCCACAAAGTTGGTTTTTTTGGCCTGCAAACAGGCCTTGTAACTCCATAAAGTTGGTTTTTTGGCCTGCAAACAGGCCTTGTAACTCCATAAAGTTGGTTTTTTGGCCTGCAAACAGGCCTTGTAACTCCATAAAGTTGGTTTTTTGGCCTGCAAACAGGCCTTGTAACTCCATAAAGTTGGTTTTTTGGCCTGCAAACAGGCCTTGTAACTCCACAAAGTTGGTTTTTTTGGCCTGCAAACAGGCCTTGTAACTCCATAAAGTTGGTTTTTTGGCCTGCAAACAGGCCTTGTAACTCCATAAAGTTGGTTTTTTGGCCTGCAAACAGGCCTTGTAACTCCATAAAGTTGGTTTTTTGGCCTGCAAACAGGCCTTGTAACTCCATAAAGTTGGTTTTTTGGCCTGCAAACAGGCTTTGTAACCCATAAAATTGGTTTTGTGGTCCACAAAGTTGGTTTTTTGGCCTGCAAACAGGCCTTGTAACTGCACAAAGTTGGTGTTTTGGCCTGCAAACAGGCCTTGTAACTCCATAAAGTTGGTTTTTTGGCCTGCAAACAGGCCTTGTAACTCCACAAAGTTGGTTTTTTGGCCTGCAAACAGGCCTTGTAACTCCATAAAGTTGGTTTTTTGGCCTGCAAACAGGCCTTGTAACTCCATAAAGTTGGTTTTTTGGCCTGCAAACAGGCTTTGTAACCCATAAAATTGGTTTTGTGGTCCACAAAGTTGGTTTTTTGGCCTGCAAACAGGCCTTGTAACTCCACAAAGTTGGTGTTTTGGCCTGCAAACAGGCCTTGTAACTCCATAAAGTTGGTTTTTTGGCCTGCAAACAGGTCTTGTAACTCCACAAAGTTGGTTTTTTGGCCTGCAAACAGGCCTTGTAACTCCATAAAGTTGGTTTTTTGGCCTGCAAACAGGCCTTGTAACTCCATAAAGTTGGTTTTTTGGCCTGCAAACAGGCTTTGTAACCCATAAAATTGGTTTTGTGGTCCACAAAGTTGGTTTTTTGGCCTGCAAACAGGCCTTGTAACCCATAAAATTGGTTTTTTGGCCTGCAAACAGGCCTTGTAACCCATAAAATTGGTTTTGTGGTCCACAAAGTTGGTTTTTTGGCCTGCAAACAGGCCTTGTAACCCATAAAATTGGTTTTTTGGCCTGCAAACAGGCCTTGTAACCCATAAAATTGGTTTTGTGGTCCACAAAGTTGGTTTTTTGGCCTGCAAACAGGCCTTGTAACTCCACAAAGTTGGTTTTTTGGCCTGCAAACAGGCCTTGTAACTCCATAAAGTTGGTTTTTTGGCCTGCAAACAGGCCTTGTAACTCCACAAAGTTGGTTTTTTGGCCTGCAAACAGGCCTTGTAACTCCACAAAGTTGGTTTTTTGGCCTGCAAACAGGCCTTGTAACTCCATAAAATTGGTTTTTTGGCCTGCAAACAGGCTTTGTAACTCATAAAATTGGTTTTGTGGTCCACAAAGTTGGTTTTTTGGCCTGCAAACAGGCCTTGTAACTCCACAAAGTTGGTTTTTTGGCCTGCAAACAGGCCTTTATCTTTATCTTTATCTTTATTTCATAATCTACGTTTACACGTGGTGAAAGTTGTGAGAGGGGGAATTTTAGACTGCTTTGTGTTTCTCATTCTTGACATTCTTTCATCCAGTTAGTACCGTATATTTGTACTATGGAGTCTTTCCATCTGGAAGGCGGTCTTCCTCTTGTTCTTTTATGTTCTCGCGGTTGCCAACTGCAGATGATTTTTGCCCATCTATCATTTGACATTTTCGATATTTTCTTTGCCCATTGGACCTTTCTGTTCATAGTTGTAACTTTGATTGACGGAAGATTTGAGACTCGGAGTATCCTTTCATTTGACCATCTATCTCTTTTAGAAATTCCTAATACTTTCCTGATCATCTTTCTCCACTCTATGTCTAGTCTTTCTATCTGGTTGTCATTCACACCCCATGTTTCGGAACCGTATATGAGGGTAGGTAGAACTGTCGACAGGAGTAGCTTTCGTTTGAATTTCATTTCCATTCTCTTATTACCCAATATGTCCCAATTGTTTCGAAATACAAGCCATCCTCCTGATATTCTTCTAGATATTTCTTGTTTACCTATTCCTTTTGGGGTTAACAGTGATCCAAGATAAATGCATTTGTCCAGATATACTATTTGATTTCCGTCTAGGTATATTGGATCCTTCTGATAGTTTGTCATCATAGTAGTTTTATCATGGTTCAAAGTTAATCCAATTGACTTACAACCTTCTACGAGTTCTTCTAACATTGTCTGTGCGTTTTCAGCATTTGGGGCTATTATACATATATCATCAGCAAACATTTGATAACTTAGGTATATGCCATCCATTTTAACTCCTTTCTCCTTCCATTTTTCTTTTAGTTCTTTCATTATAGGCTCCAGTGCAAGGGTGAACAATTTTGGTGATATTACGTCACCCTGTCTTACTCCCCTTCTTACATCGATGCTTGTCTCGTTCCCGTTTATTTTAATATAATTCTGGCTTTTATTTGACACCATTTGGTTTTGTGGTCCACAAAGTTGGTTTTTTGGCCTGCAAACAGGCCTTGTAACTCCACAAAGTTGGTTTTTTGGCCTGCAAACAGGCCTTGTAACCCATAAAATTGGTTTTGTGGTCCATAAAGTTGGTTTTTTGGCCTGCAAACAGGCCTTGTAACTCCATAAAGTTGGTTTTTTGGCCTGCAAACAGGCCTTGTAACTCCATAAAGTTGGTTTTTTGGCCTGCAAACAGGCCTTGTAACCCATAAAATTGGTTTTGTGGTCCACAAAGTTGGTTTTTTGGCCTGCAAACAGGCCTTGTAACTCCACAAAGTTGGTTTTTTGGCCTGCAAACAGGCCTTGTAACCCATAAAATTGGTTTTGTGGTCCATAAAGTTGGTTTTTTGGCCTGCAAACAGGCCTTGTAACTCCATAAAGTTGGTTTTTTGGCCTGCAAACAGGCCTTGTAACTCCACAAAGTTGGTTTTTTGGCCTGCAAACAGGCCTTGTAACTCCATAAAGTTGGTTTTTTGGCCTGCAAACAGGCCTTGTAACCCATAAAATTGGTTTTCTGGTCCATAAAGTTGGTTTTTTGGCCTGCAAACAGGCCTTGTAACTCCATAAAGTTGGTTTTTTGGCCTGCAAACAGGCCTTGTAACTCCATAAAGATTGTTTTTTGGCCTGCAAACAGGCCTTGTAACTCCATAAAGTTGGTTTTTTGGCCTGCAAACAGGCCTTGTAACCCATAAAATTGGTTTTTTGGCCTGCAAACAGGCCTTGTAACCCATAAAATTGGTTTTGTGGTCCACAAAGTTGGTTTTTTGGCCTGCAAACAGGCCTTGTAACTCCATAAAGTTGGTTTTTTGGCCTGCAAACAGGCCTTGTAACTCCACAAAGTTGGTTTTTTGGCCTGCAAACAGGCCTTGTAACTCCACAAAGTTGGTTTTTTGGCCTGCAAACAGGCCTTGTAACCCATAAAATTGGTTTTGTGGTCCACAAAGTTGGTTTTTTGGCCTGCAAACAGGCCTTGTAACTCCACAAAGTTGGTTTTTTGGCCTGCAAACAGGCCTTGTAACCCATAAAATTGGTTTTGTGGTCCATAAAGTTGGTTTTTTGGCCTGCAAACAGGCCTTGTAACTCCATAAAGTTGGTTTTTTGGCCTGCAAACAGGCCTTGTAACCCATAAAATTGGTTTTGTGGTCCACAAAGTTGGTTTTTTGGCCTGCAAACAGGCCTTGTAACTCCATAAAGTTGGTTTTTTGGCCTGCAAACAGGCCTTGTAACTCCATAAAGTTGGTTTTTTGGCCTGCAAACAGGCCTTGTAACTCCACAAAGTTGGTTTTTTGGCCTGCAAACAGGCCTTGTAACCCATAAAATTGGTTTTGTGGTCCACAAAGTTGGTTTTTTGGCCTGCAAACAGGCCTTGTAACTCCATAAAGTTGGTTTTTTGGCCTGCAAACAGGCCTTGTAACTCCATAAAGTTGGTTTTTTGGCCTGCAAACAGGCCTTGTAACTCCATAAAGTTGGTTTTTTGGCCTGCAAACAGGCCTTGTAACTCCATAAAGTTGGTTTTTTGGCCTGCAAACAGGCCTTGTAACTAGGGTTGTGCGCGGGCCCAAATCGGGCCCTGAATTCTGCCGAGAAAAAAATGCGTCTGGGGCGCGCCTGGAACAACATTTTTCGTACTTTTTGATACCATCTGATAGAGCAGAGGATGGGCTAATTTTTTAAATATTCTTAGCTACCAATCGGTTCAAAATAAAATGGCAATCAAAACGGCCACCATTGTGAGCAGCGACTATGTAATTATCATTGGATCTTTCATAAAGAAGGAAATTTATAAAAGCATCGGAAATTTATAAAAGCTTCTCTAATCCGCATTTTTTATAAGAAAAATGGCCTCGTTTGCAACAGGCTGGATCCGTATTGTCAAAACATCTATTGCAGATTCCTTCATAACAAACAAGATTAGGATACTGTTCCGTTTCAACGGTTGACTCGCTAAGATCATTGTACAAAACAGTTTCAAAATCATAAAAAAGAATTTTGAATGCTCGCTGTTTAGCTTGTAAATTTTCCTTTTCCCCTTCACTTGGAACTGGCCAGCAGCAATTATGATAAGAACTGGTAACCCTCCTCCTACAATATTTACAGTAATTTTTTTCTAAACACACGTGTGGTCGGCCATGGAGATTATGAAGTCTAATGTAAGCCCCACAGATCAAACAAGCCTTAAATCTTTCACAAACGGATTTCCCATATCTAGATACCAAATGACTATCATAACATTCTTCTGAATTGAACGAAACATTACAGGCCTCACATTGTATTGGATTTGAAAGATTAGTGGGACAATTGAAAGCATGACATCTTTTGCATTTGAAAGGGCAGCTATGTTCTACTGTGGTGGTATACTCTTTTTTGCAATAAGTACAGATTAATTTACCCACTTTTCGTCTAGTTGGATTAAAGACTTCAAAACGATCATTGTGGTAACCTATAGATATTACCAAAGAACTACTGTCATTGAAAGAGCACTGAAGACTGTAATTTTCCATATCAAAATCTCGCTGATAGAGACGAAAACAGTACTCAGGATAGGCTTCAGCTATCAATGGGATTGTTTTTACACCTATTTCCCCTTCGGAAACGTTTAATTTTGTCAAAATTGAATTAACATCATGGTCTAAATTAAGAATTTGCTTGTCAGCTCTAGCTTTTTGGTAGGCGATCACTCGTACTAAATCAAGAGAATCTCCACGACTGACAACTGTCTCAAGATCAAAATCGTCGCCAAATTTTTCTTTGTAAAGATCAAAATGATTGTCGAAATGGTATAAGGTTACAGTTTTAGTACAAGATGAGTTAACTGAAAAGATTAATTTATAGTCTGTTTCGCTTTTGGAAAACACTCTGATGTGGTAATGGGTTACAAGGCCTGTTTGCAGGCCAAAAAACCGACTTTGTGGAGTTACAAGGCTTGTTTGCATGCCATAATAGATAACCGTAAGTTCATCATTTATTTTCGAAAAAAATTGAATAACTTCGTTCAAACTATGTTTCATGAATTCTGAGATAGATAATCGTATTCCCCATAACTTTTTGACCTAGAAACATATATAAAATATTGCAGTAAAAGTATAGTAAAATTATAATAAACGAATACTGATTATCTGTAGCCATCCTATATATCCACAAACAAGAATTTTTGTGTGAAACAATGCATTTTGATCCTAAAAATTTATATAACTTTCTTAGTATTCCATTTTACGAACTCTAACGTATATATTTGTGATCATTGTGATTTTTTGAGTCAGAAAATGGTAAAATTTATGAAAAATAATAATACTATACAAATTATAAAAGAAAAATGGTTCACAAGCCTAAAAATGGCTATTTTCTAGAAGGGCGAACGAAATGGGTGAAGTTCAGTGTTCGCCCTTCAAGGAGCATCAAGCCGTTTGGCTCTAGCCTTTACCAATCAAAAGATATTGGCGGTGAACACTACTCCTTGGCCACCCTAATATTTTCAGACAAAAATAGCACCAGTACTTTGAGTAAAATATTTTCAAACGAAAATTATAGCGCCAGCGAAATGGTAATTCCAAACTATCTGTCTTCCAATGAGTTTTTTGAGATTCTCCCGATCACCCATGATTAATTGACAGTTGTTTTCCGAACCATGTTTGGTGGCATCAGGGGATGATGCCTGAAAGGAGGCGCATTCAAACTGAAGCAGTCTCAGGGGCCCTCGGTTGCAAGATGCCATCGTGCCGACGACAGAGTCACTAGTATGCATTTCCCCGGTTGACATCTGGAGTCGCGGTTTCGCTCTCGTCGCCATCTCCTTTCGGCGACTTCAACTTTTCCCCGGAAACTCTTCCCTGACAACGAAATCTAAAGAATCCAAATAATTACAAAAAATCCGAATTTTAAAAATGAAAAATTTATTACAGAATAGTACAATAATTATTGCACAGTCTCCAAAAAGACGATCTCTGCTCCTCTTGGCTTCGTCTGATTCCTCGACTTCATCTGGTTCCATTTCCATCTTCCACCAGAATTCAGTACAATGACGAATATTTCTTCTTTTCCAATTGTTACAGAAGCATAATTATGAATTCCAGCTGCTTTTTCAATTTTGATCCTCGGCTGCCCTCCATTTTCTGTTGCTATTGTCTTCTTCCAAATGTACTGATAGTCGCAGTAACCGAAATGACTTTTTGTAGAGTATAAAAATTCCTCGAATTTTCCAAATTTTTCTCAAAAAAAAATTCCAATCTAAAATTTGCAATTTTTAGCTTAAATATGAAAACAACATACAGCGGGAAATTGTACTGATGGTCCTTTTCAATATCGCGATATTCATGATAATCCAGATTTGCTGTACCAGTGAAGAAATTCTTCAGCGTAGCTATGATTGCCCTGTCCGGCGGGCCACAATAATATCCGATTCTATTTTGGAAGAGTGGGACATTGGCCAAGTCTCTTTGATTTCCAGAGATATGGACTCTGTCCATCTGAAAAATCACAATTTTGAAATAAAATTAGACGGTCATACCTGACGAGCATATGGACATTTGAGGTAGATGTCGATATTCCTTGTTGCACTGAGATAATCATCGTCAAACGTTTTCGACCGGATCTCAGGATTCCAATCATAGTAGTCAGCATTGATGAACTAAAAATAGATTTAAGAAAATGTGACAAAAGTTACTTTGAAAAATCATTGGTATCCGAAAAATTGACAAAGGGCTGGTCAGGGTAGTAATTGCAAATATAGACAAAATTCAGGTTGAGGTGACGGGCCAGACCGCGGACAGCCATGACATAGGGCAGACACCTGTCGTAATATCTTTTGCCAAAGAAGGGCAACTGAAAGTAGATAATTTAAATAATTTTCCAGCTTACAATCAGATACAATTCCAGCGTATCGAAGATAAATGGCTTGCGGAGACAGAACGGCTAGTAGGTGAAGAGGCCACGATCTCCTTCTTGTTCCTTTTCCATCATAAAGGCGATACGTTTCTCTCGGCGGAATGAGGTTCGTCCTTCCCCAGAAATCATCGAAGAGCCGGTCTTCGTGGAGTCTCAGCAAGGCGGTGTATGGCGTGTAACAGGTACAAAATGTGAACATCCGCCAGTGAAAGAAACGGCAGGTCAGAGAAAGATCCACAAAGTCACAGACCCAGAGCTAAATGAATGGATTATCGAGACTTTATAAAAACGACCGACCATGGAACAAATTCGGACGAGGATATCCTTCGGCAAGAAGCACAGGATCCGTCCCTGGCGGCTGGTCAAAAATGTCTTGGAATCCAGATTGGCCAATTCTGGCGGCACTCCTCCTCTTGGGTTGTATTCCCACATTGTCGGCTTCTGGCTGTTTTTGACTTTCTTGTTGTGGGCGATACGAAGTTCCTCGTCGATTTCATCCCATTCGATGATGTCGTCGACGGCATGAGGCGCCTTCTTGCTCTCGACGACCGTCGTCACATTTTCCTCTGTCGGATTATCCTGTTCTTTCGGCTTTTCTTTAGTCAACTAAAATTTCATTAGCTCAAAAAATTAATGGCAGCCATACTCCTAAGGCATCCTCAATGCCGGTCATTCTCTTGCAGATACTTTTCATTTTTTCCTCCAGTCGGGTAAAAGCTTCGTCACGTGCATCTATTTCCTCCTCCATTTTATCCATTTTCACTTCCAGTCGGGCGAGAATTTCGAGCAGAAGACGAGCATCCACTTGGTCAGCCATCCTGGCCGGCTAACTGCGAGATAATAAATCAAAAGAGCTTTTAGATTGTCAACTAGACACCGCTTGAAAATCATGTCAATATGGCGCATTTTTAAAAAAAATCAGACATTTTCTCTGCATAAGCGCCTTCTATCCTGCTGTTGCGCGGCCATTCCACGGTCGATGCTGGAGAGATATATCCAGCACGGGTAAAAAACAACGGTGCACAAGATGGAAAAACGCTTTTACCGTCACAGAATGCGGCAGCATTTTGGGGGTCTTTTTTCGATGCGTGGCGCAGGGAAATTGTGTTCCTGCTCGTAGATTCGAAGACTTCTGGATCTCTTTTTTATATATGGTGGTCAACTACATAACATAGGTTATTCCTACCCAATCTTGGAGAACGAGCTCAAAAACAGCGCTTCAAAATGGCTCGACGAGCTCTGACTCGCCATTTTGGCAAAAACAAGCTCTAGAGCCGCAAAATAAAAAGCTATCGGGCTTTTAAATATACTGTTTTAAAGAGCAGAAAAAACTCTATTAGCTACTGCGTTTCATATATCAGCAGTGTAAAGCGGAAATCCTACCCGAGGTAATTAGCGGCGGCGACAATACATATGTAACAACCCAATATTATGTATCCAATAAATAAATACGTCAATATTCTTTGCAAATCTCTTCTATTAGAAACAAACCTATAATATATACAAAAATTACAAACCTCTTATTGTCGTCTTCTTTCATCGGCCGCCTTGTTCTGCAGTGGAACAAAGCGGGGCTTCCCTCCTCTTTTCTTCGCCCGCCTTCTTTCTTCCATCTTCTTCCTCGTACCTAAATTTTAAAAAAATAATAATTGATAAGAAGCAAAGAAGAAAAATGTACAATAGAAAAGGCAAATAAAGTAGATAATAATGCGTAAATTGCTAAGTTATTGCAGACAGCATAAAAATCAAATTTTAGATAGCAAAGAATTGTTATTTCAAATTATTAGAATTGAAAATGATTTTATATAATTGTTTACAAAATTAATAAGCAATAAATGAGCTAATAAAACTGTAAAGCAAAGAGAATGTTTTCACAAATTTCAAGTGTGAAATACAATATAACAAATACACACAACTCGCCGCGGCTATGAAAATGCGGACATCACGTACTTTTGCGTAACCGTAAGCCCAAATA
This sequence comes from Oscheius sp. DF5033, assembly GCA_964036215.1. Classification (NCBI taxonomy): domain Eukaryota; kingdom Metazoa; phylum Nematoda; class Chromadorea; order Rhabditida; family Rhabditidae; genus Oscheius; species Oscheius sp. DF5033. Next base: position 2,689,803 of record CAXIWN010000010.1, on the reverse strand, counting down.
ATTACAATCATCTGGCCGACAAATTCTAGACGTTATGAGGCAAAATCAGTAATATCTGCTAATTTATTCGGTACAGTCCCACTTTCAGAAAAACCGTTTCAGAAACTGGACGTTTTCAAATTTGCCCTGTTTTCGCAATGGAACTTTTCAAAACCGCCGAAAAAATAAGCGCCGGAATCGAAACGGCGAAATCGCAACGACCGTTTTCGAACTGGGACGGTTTCGAAAAATCACGTACCATTGACAACTTCAAACGACAACTCTGCTACAGCCTTCCAAAGTGGATTTTTCCGGTTTTTTTTTGTTTCCATCGTGTTCAGCGACTTCAAATTAGTCTAGAAAAAATAAGAAACAATGAAAATAGGGGAAAATTAAGAAATCGTCTTCAAACTTTCTTCAACTCAAATCGCTGCTTTCTACAGTAATTTTCATAAGTTTTTAACGCCACCATCGTCTTCAGCAGCCTCAATATAGTCTAGGAAAAATCATAAACTGGTAAAATACAGAAAGGGTCTTACGGATGCGGGTGCAGAAATATCGCAAATTCGAATATTACCCGTTTTTGGCTGAGATTTTTTGGTTTCTACTTTATTTTTCCTGAAAGAATACATTTTCAGATGGATTAGACTACGGGGAAAAATATGATGTAGAAAGCAAACAGTGTTTCGACCAGCAACTTGAAGATATTGTAGTTTTTCAATCCTTCGCTATTGCAGCTATCTGAATAATTTTTTCTTGCTAATTTCTTCAACTCACCTACTAGCAAATATTGCCTATCCGAAAAGACGATTTATCAACCTGAAACAGCAAAACAAACAAACAAAATGAGCGTACAATGTGCAAATCGAAAGTGACCAATCAGCTTGCAAAAATTACCAGTGTTTTTTGCCAAAAATTTTTGCGCAGAGGAAATGCGAAAAACTGTCAAAGTGGGAAGTACAATTTCTGATTGTGGAAAAACTTTTATTATTCACGGCTTATCAATGTAAATAAACAATAGACAACCTTGTAAGAAGGCAAGAGGAACTAATATGGTGATCAAAACGAAGAGATATTGATCGCCAAGGTTGTTCCATTGATCGTCTTCGTCGGTCAGCTCAGCCGTAGAATCATCGTTGGAAGCAGGAGACATGAGCTCCTTGGCAGTCACAATGTCTTCTTCTTCGGCGACGGATAGCTCAGCAGTAGTATCGCCCTCAGAAGAAGGAAGCAGTTGGAAGGAGACATCAGCACAGTTGGAAGGAGACATCAGCTCCTCGGCAGTCACAATGTCTTCTTCTTCGGATTTGCTCAGCTCAGGGCCAGTAGGATCACAGTTGGAAGGAGGATGGGCCCGATTCGACTCTTCCAGATATTTGCGACGGATTTGAATGTAGAGGTCATGAAGGGGAGATCTTTTCTTGATCCATCGCACATTCTGCATCTTCTAAAATTGGGTGTTTATACAACAAAAAAGTAATAATAGACTGACTCGCATCTGCTCCTTTGTCCTTTTCACCATCTCTTTTGCTTTCTCCCGTTGGTGTTTTGGCTTGTAGAATGCCTTTACTTGACCATTTAAACTGTTTGTCTTGCCATAATGGAGGAAAGCTTCTCCCCAAATTTCTTCGATCCTATGACCGTTTTCAGTTCCACCACCAGCAGGAGCATCAGGATCAACAGCACCTTGTTCCGTTAATTTCTTCTCTTCTTCTTTTTCCTTAGCCGTGACCGAATTCAGCTCAGATCCACCACGATTCTTGGTCATCACATATCCTTCCGGTTATTTTGTGATTCTGACAGAAATTTCCCGCCATCGACAAAATGTTCGCTTTTGACACGATTTCTGCGAGAATTCTTCTCGTTTCGGCTCATAACTCGTTAGTTGTTCATCGAAAGCGGTCGATGTCTTCTTGCCCATTGCCAAGTTTCATTTTGGAACCTCGTCCGGCAACTCTCCGAGCCCCGCAGCTGGATAAATTGCTGCTTTCGCCGTCCGGTCGCTATGCTCTCCAATTGGAAGAAGTCGAAATCGAACAAGATCCGAGAAAAGAGAAGAAAACGCACTATTATCGGCAAGAATTCACAATTTTGGATTTTTATGGTCATCAGTGGAGTGAGTACACGTCGCTCGTCGGTCCACTTCATCGGACTCGTCTCTATTATTGGCTGGATGATGACGCGCTGGTCATTGTCACCTTTTCTCGACATTATGCCACATTGGAACAGAATCTGATTATGATTGACCACAGTCGACGGCTGGTTGATAATCGATTGACTCGGCGATATCAATGGGATGTCGATAATATTATGGGAGCTCATCAGACAAATGTTACTCCTCTTTTGCTCTTTGGACAAGGTAGACCACTTCTGCAATTTATTAAATTTCTTGAAAAACGGCAATTTTTAGTAAAATTACAAGCAGCCGGCAATAACCCGGGAGAATACTGAAAAATGACCCAATTCAAACTTTTATTTCAAGTCAGCGACCGGCTGCTCAATTTTATTACCAAAATACATGTGATATAAAAAATAGAAGCAGTCGCTGTGGGACTTATTCCCCAAGGTTACTGTAGACATTTGAAGCGCCGCTAAAGTACTGCCAAATAACCGGTGATGCCCTTTTTGGCACTGGAATCCGCGTCTTTTTCTCTCCAAAATGCAGCTAAAATCGTCCGTCTAATCCCTTTGGGCCTAGGATTACAGGTAGAATTCCATAAAATGAAATTTACAGCCCCTAAAAGATCTGCATATTCGCGTCAAAATCTGATTGCCCAAGTTTGAAACATCCGCGTGATTATTTTTGCGTTTTTCTCCCGATTCCGCTGTCCATTTAAAAATAAAAAAATATCACCGATATCAGCAGAAAATTAGGAATTTTTCAAGCCTAAAAAGAGCAGGGTCCCCCGTAGTTGCGTAAAAATTAGTCGATATTTGATAACAGTCGCAAACTGCCAAAAAAATTCCATAAACTTGGCCAAGAGCAATTAATTCTCAATATTTTCAGAATATCTGCCAGTCTATGGAGAGCATGACCAAATTCATAACGGATATTTGATGTATGCCATTCCGTATCGTCTGTCTCGAAGTGTCGCCGTCATCCAGCCGATAGAAATCCCCGAAAAGGCAATAATCCGCCGCTTTGTGCCATCTTCCCAGCCGACGGCTTATCCCTTCACCCTCGGTTCGAAGATTCTCTTCCGTTACTCGTCATATTTGACGGATCTACAGACCGTCAACAGTTTTATTGCCTTGGATGTGGAGAAATTCTTGTCAGAGGCTCAGGGCGACTACGTGGCGCCGTCGGTCGCGGCATTGGAGAAGTTGAGAGTCCATTTCCCAATTGGATTCGGACTGCCGATGTCCATTTCCAGTCATAATTCCATGGACAATACGGCCAGTCATCGACACGTCTACTATGTCCGCTTCACGACGTCTTGTTTTCTGGTTGATTTTGAGAAGAATCGCTGTGAATGGATACATCCTGACCGGGCGGATCAACAATATTGCGGACTGATATTGATGCATCCGACGGACTTGCTGCTAAATGTTGAAAATGGCAAGAAAAATGAAATTATTGTCAGAAGCTTTGGACGGACGAGGATGCGAGTACCGAGACTCGAAGAAATTGCCAGGGCAGTTGTCATGGAACAGTCGACGACGACGACGACGACGATGGCAGTCGACCAATCGATGAGCGACAACTCGACGGGCGACAACAAGAAGAACAGAGACAACTATCATCATTGCTAGAAGAAGAAGAAATATTACTTGAATAACTTGGAAATAATAATACATTTGAGTCATAACAATCTTCATTTTTCTTTATCTTTTTATAATTTCAAATTTTAACGAGAAATTCTTCGAACTGTGGCTCTTTTGGAAAGAGGAAAATGATTCGGGTGTGAACTGTGGCTCTTTTTCCACAATTCATCATTCATTCCAACTTTCGCTGCTTCCTCCGTCAAATGACCAAATTTCCAGTCATTTCTCAAATGTTTCAGCCATGAATAATCACAAATTTCACAATCAAAAAATTTCATTGCAACTGGGAGACAAAAACATTGTAAAATGAGACCTGTGTGATCGACGATAGTCATGTAACCGGATGATTTCTCTCGGGATTTCGATGGTAAAAACAAAAAAATAGAAGAAGTAGAAGAAGTAGAAAACATTACAAAGAAATACTGATATGTAGAACTTTTTTTGGGGGGAGATTTTGCTTATTTCACCGGGTATTCTTGGGTTTTACTACGCCAATCTTCTTCGAATCTTTTGAGGACAGCTGCTGGGCCATTCGATGTGATTATGGAAAAGATGAGGTGGCAGGGCATCTTTTTCGAAGAATTTAACCACCGGCGACCAGAAAGACCAATTGAGAATATTCTTCTCCCATGTGCCTTCGTGGTAGCTGACCATCAAAGAATGATATTCCATAAAGATTCGAGACGACACCGTGTATCTAAAAAATGGATTTAAGAGCCGTATGTTTTTTCGATTTGAGAATACTTTGAACTCTAGCCGATTGGTTTAAAGGGTTATGGCTCTATTTGCCGGTAATGTTTGTCAGGTGACACTTGGTCGCCAGTTGGACTCAATTTTACCGTCTTTTCCCCATAGAAAAATGGCCAAACTCACCCCAAAACGACATCAATCATGTAATGTTTCCTGGCCAAGAGAATTGCCACCAGTGCCATGACCGCCAAGACATTGAAAATATACCCGACGATCTTCAACTTCTTAGGGGCGTAATATTTAAAAGTGAAGAAGGCCGTGAAAATTGTCAACGTATGGCCAGAGACAATCAAATCTCCACAGAGTTCGCGGGGTCGCAATTGCTGGAAAATTTCGTATTTGATTTATAAAATGGAACTTACTTCGATTCCTGCACTCCAAAACATTCGAGCCACACGGGCAGCGATGATATCGGGGGTGCCGTTGGTTTTCGGGGCGCAGTAGGTATTCACAGAGGGGACTGGCACCTGAAAATGATCATTTTACGGTAGTTTTTTGGGTCCTGAGACGGTAAAACGAATTTGGCGGGCTTTTGAATAAAAAAATGAACAATTTTTAGCAATTTTAAAAGATTCCCACCTGGAAGATCGTAATACACAGAGCCCGGAACATATAAGCCAAGCCGGCACAGAAGAAGACTCTCCTGGCAACAATCCATCGATGTTGATGACAGACGACAATAATCAAAGCATTGGCGCAAAGTATCAACATAATGTATTCGGTGACTCGAATGGCTCCTCGAATTTCTGGGAATATTGAAAACCATAAATCGGGAAGAGGCGCCACATCCCGTGGCACTCGCTCGTGGATCCAAGCTAATGAGACTTCATTTGCAAGCCAGCCGCAAGCCTGAAAATGTGTTTTGATTTAAAGAAGTTTTAATTTTAATAAAACGTGATTTTTAGCGGGTTTCTATTCAAAATGCTGCAGCCCTTGACAACCCGTTGATTTATGCATGAAAGGCGGGAATTTCAAAGAGTTTCTGATCTTTGCAGTTTGTTTACTGGCTGTACGTTGTTTACAGCTGGTTTTTAAATAGAAATTTGTAAATTGAAGAACAGCGGCGACTAAAAATAACCGGAAAATGATGTTTTACTTACCACGCAAAGTAAAGAGAAAAATGTCGGCCATTTGCGAACTTCGTACGGCTTGGCAAACCCAATTGGAAGGATTTCACCCTTCTCCATCTGAAATTTCTGATATTTTAAAGGAAGTATAAAGCCATTTAAAGAAAAAAGAGAAGAAGAGCATAAAATGTACGGAACGATTGATTGTCCGACCGGGCTGCTTATCATCTCCTTGTCTTCTTCAATTCTTCTGATATGAAACCCCCAAGGCGACGGGAAATGAACTATGGGAACCTCGGGAGTCTCCTGAGGAGACCGCCGGTGTCTCCAAGAGGGAGGCAACAACAGAGATCACGGAACAAAGAATAGGAATATTCTCGAAAGACTTTTCTAGGAAAATGACAGAATTCTGAAGAATTTTCTAAGAAAATGACAGAGAATTCAACGGAAATGACACATCGACGCCATTGGAATGTTTCCCGCGTGTCCTAGCATTTTTGAATTTGAAGAAAACAAAAACAAAAGAAAGGGACGACGTGTGTTATGAACGAAGCCATAAAGAGCAAGGGATTCCCGCCTTTTTGTCTAATTACGAGAGGAGAAAGAGTCCAAGGTTCAAAATCAGAAAGTATTCGCCTACTTGTCGTCAATCTCGATGGTCAATTACTTGTCACAGACGAGGGTATAACGGGAGCAAATGCTATTAATGGACGACAGCGGAAAAAATTATCGGGATATGCAGAAAATATGCTGGAGAAGGGATTAGAGATCTGTAGAAATGACTGGACACTTCTGGCTGGGAAAAATAGGAGAAAATAAGAGGAAATATTGAAATTTGGGGCAGAAACGATTGAGATTGCTGGATGGAAAATTATAGACACCATTTCTTGGAGTTTCACAGTGATTTTGGTGAAAAACAACTGTAAAATTTGCAGAATTTGAAGTTTTTTCCCCCTCAAGATCTGCTGGATTCCAAATTTGGCTAGAAGATAGGAGAAGACCTCAAAATGTCCCAAATTCCCTGCTCCAGAGCTTTCTATCCACGGCCAGAATACGGTAATTCCCATTTAAATCAACTGAGCAGCGAGAAATTGGTTCTACAGACCGGAAATATTATAAAATGAATCACCGCGTCAGAAGATTAATTGGGGATTTTTTCCTCTACACGGAACAGCGGCGACGGTGATTTGTGATTATTCGAGTGTCCAACAAAACAAATTCAAACCTCAATAATTGTTACCAGTTCAATAACAAAATAGAGAATGGTTTGTCTGGTCTTTTATTAAATTATTAAAAGGAATATTCCCTTCAGGACCCAAGGAATTTATAATAGGAGGCAAGGAAGAAGAAAATGACGGCAGAGTCTCCTTTTTCTGTGTTCGTGGACAAGAGAAAAGACGAGAGAATGTGATAAGAGGACGACAGTGCTCACAATGTGACTTGTGACTCGGCTGTCGCCCCACTTTTTATTTCTTAACTTTCTGCCGAGTCCTTTGTCAATATTCTGACTTTTTTTCTCTTTCAAAAGAGTCTGTAACTTGGCAAACTTCAATTTTGGAAAGGAAAAGGGCGCCTGATCCATGGCGTTTGCTCACAAAACTGGGGGACAGGAAATGTTACGGATGTCTTCTATTAAATGGGAGATAGACCTTTAAAATACGCGGGGCTCTTGAGAAGAATCTCGGAGATAAAGTTCAACAGGCAAGTTCTTTCTACCCTCGGCACTGTTTGCTCTGTTACACCGAGGAGAACGGAGGGCGTATAATGTCATCATTTTCCGGTTCGGTCGAGTTCATTAATCTTTACGGAAGGTCGGAAATTTAACAAAAATCGTCTAGGAATCATAAAAAGCTAGGAAATAGCCAAATTTTAGTTGGATGACGCCACAGTTTACGCACTGCTCCTTTTTTCTCCCACAGTTCACGCGCCAACCACAGTTAGACAACCAAAGGAGAAAATACTTCAAAACTTTCCCACCAAGACCGAAAATAACCCAGGCAACGCATAAAAATATGCAACTGCATGGGATAAACATGATCCAACGCCGGTCCAGAAGTTCAAATGCGCGCTCCCACTCTCATAATATCTTTTTGTCGTGTGCAAAACATGGAAAATAAGGAGAAAAAGTCAGAAAGAAGAGGAGGAAGGGGACTGAATGGGACGAGAATGACTCGCCCATAATCTCTGGCAACAAAACGCTCCGTTATCAAACTTCGAACTCTCGGATGATTCACCCAACTCTCGCCATTTTGACTCTCGAACCGGTTACCTCCTGGCCTCAAAATAAAAACAACAACATAAGCCCTCCCAGGATGTTTTGTGTCGATGGCAACGGGCCTGTTTGCCATAGACCTCATCGTCTTCATGTCTCTGTTTGTGGTTGCGGCTTGTTTGTCACTCGAGTCGAGTCCTGTCTCATTATACTTTCTGCGCCTTGCTCTCGAAGTCAAAAACCAAAAGGAGGATACATCGGCACCAGTGACATCGGAGATACTCACCGGTTATTTGAGTAATGGATAAATAGGAAAAATGAAGAGGAAAGGGGCCAATTTCATCGTCATAACGGGGGATGATTCAATTGGGGAAAACGTAAGCGGCCATGGAAGATAAGACGAGCTGGCTCACCGACATTTTCTGGGGCTATTTCGCAATAAACAAACTACAGTCTCGTGTCAAGTGGAGTTTGAATTAATTAGAACCAAAAAAAAGATAAGGAAATTGAAGAAAAATGAAATGAGCTGTGGTGACAGGAAGCCACAGTTTTCTGCTGTTGAAAACAGCCACAGTTCACGCGGGGAGTCGTTTCCGGCATTCCAAAAGAGCCACAATTCACGCGCAGACTCGATTTCCAAGCCACAATTAGACAGCCATTGCTATTTTGCCCCCTAATTCCGGGGATTTAGACTATTTTTAAATGGGAATTAAAATTATGAGCTCAAATTATTAGAAGTCCAAGTTTAAAATAAGGATTCGGCAATTTTCAAAAGAGTATCTCCCTCTCCCCGCTTCAAACGATCGCCCCCATGACTCCAATAGGCCCACGATTTAATTGCATTTCATCTTGCGATCTCTTGATATCTCTATTTTTTCCGAGTATCTTTGAAAGCACCCGTTAATTTTGCACCAGAGAGCACAATCAAAAGGTGAAATATAATAAAAGGCGACGGTGTTGATCCCTGGTGCCATTTTTCAGGTAAAAGGAAAGGTGAGTAATTCAAAAAAGGCTGAACTTTGTGGTTAATTTTAAAAAAGAAAAGGGGAACCGTTGCAAACGCGGTGATAAGAAACAAGAAGCACACAACTAATCCCTGGGCTCATAAAAACCTGTCCTCTGTTGCTTGATAAAGAACAAATTTCGATCTTTAGAAGAAGAAATCAATGATAAAAGGTAGGAAAATTATACGAAAGAGCCATAGTTTACACGCCATTTTCTACAGACACAGTTAGACAGCAAAAAAGGCCGCAGTTCAATAGCCAAAAAATACACATTTGAACAGCCAAACGAGCCACAATTAGACAGCAAAAAGAGCCACAATTAGACAGCAAAAAGAACCACGGTTAGATAGCCACAGTTCACGCGTTATTTTCTACTTCACAGCCGCAGTTAGACGGTCGATGAAGGAAAACGTTTCGGAATTGTGGCTCTCCAAACGAAAAAAAGGTGGGTTTTGCCATAGAATTGACCAAAATTCAAAGAGAAAACTAATTTTCAACAATATTACTAGGTTTTATCGATATTGTAGGTTCGGAAAAAAATTTAGAGCTCCTATTTCTAAGCTGCAACGTGTTTTTGTCTACTGTTATTTATTTTTCTTCAAAAAATTGCCCTATTGGAGCTAATTTCTGTTTTGTTGAGGATTATCCAAGTATTTCTGGGTCAGATCTTTTGATACAAAGGGAGAAAACTCAGGTAATAGAGGCGGTAATAGATGTTCTCATCTCTATTTATACTCCTCCGCTCCGTTACAAGAGTTCAGTATCATGTGTGCCAGTGGTAACCCCGTTGACAATGGTGAAAAATGTGGCGATCACCACCCAAATGCCTCTGTCAACACTTCGGGGTAAAAACTCTTTGAGCAAACGAGAAGCTTTTAACCCGGTGATGTGTGTATTTTGGATTAAAACTTGAAAAAGATTAGAATTCATTTTTTTTCCTGGCGGTTTGTTGGACCGGGAAGCTGAGCAGCAAGTGGACAAATGGAAAGACAAAGAGCCGAGGCAGCGACACTGACCCGACCCAAACAACAAAAAGAATCTCATGCAAGAAAAGAGGGCGACAGGACGAAAAATGGGAGATTATGGTCTGATTTAACGATAAAAAGGAGTGTTTTTTCCTAATTAGAAAAAGAGAGTGGCCCCTTTAAGAATAAGAATAGGAGGAGCTGACCCTGCAAAATGAGAAGTCTTCTTGTCGCTGGGACTGGCTGTGCCAATGTTTGAGTTCGAAGTGTGGCAAACATGAGGCGGAGGAGTTCGACGGGAGGGAGGGGAGTCCTCTCTCCTCTTCCAAAGTACTCTCTCTCCGACTACCGACTACAAGTACCAAGTTTTAACTGAGAAACTACCAGAATACTGTAGAAAGAGCAGTCAAGCCCCGTGAACAATGATGTCAATTCAAGGAAATTCGAGAGAAAGGAAGGAAAAATGGGACCAGGAAATGTCCACTAAACGGACATTGCATTCAAAATTGAAAATGAGTCAGGCATTTCATTATTTAAGTTCACTGATCTTTCATCGATCTCTTTAAATGTCCACAAAATCGTTCTGCACCCGATAAATTGGGGAAAACGGGTGCCATTATCCCTCTGATTCCGCTTTTTACTCTCCATTTAGTCTCAACGGACAGTTTTCAATAGGTTCAATGCTTTTTATTTCATAAATGTACAGAAAATCCCACATTTAAGGGTCCATTATTCAGCAGAGATTACACGTCTTCATGCAATGTTCAACTTTCTCTGGCATCGTGTAGAAATAAGCATGGCAGAAGCCATTTTGCCCCCAATGAGCGCAGCTGAAGCTTTGTTTTTATAGTCTGTCACAAAAAATGACGACATTTCAAAGGTCTAGTTTTCGCTGTGGTGGAGCAAATTTACCGTTCATTTTGATTTCAAACAAGGGAAATTTGCACGAATTGACAGTAAATCTGCCCTGTCACAGCCCAAATTAGACCTTTGAAATGTCGTCATTTTTTGTGACAGACTATAGAAAAAAGAACTCTTACTCTTCTGGATACGTATCCCTGCACCGCTCCCCCATCGGCAAGCTGAGAAATTTCCTACAAAAACCGCAAGTCTTTGCACAGGAAGTTATCATAATCTAGAAAATTCCTGATAATTTAAAAGAACGGCTACCTTCTCGTAGATTTTTTCTTTACACAAATGGCGGACACCGTAACACTTCGAAAATTGATCTTGACATCTAAGAACGACCTCTTTCAAGGGAATACGCTTACTTTGTATGGTTCTTCCTTGAAATCGCTTCAGTTGTTGCCTGTAATGATCCCAACAATTCAGAAGAAGTTGTTAGGACCACGCGACGCTCATTTTCTACAAGTTCTTCGGATTCTACTGGATTTTCTGGCTCTGTAGTAGTCGCTGGCTGGGTATAGACTTCACTAATTGCTTCCACTTCGTCTTCTTCGCCTTCTTCTTCGATTGAAACCTCTTCGGTTGCTAAAAACCGTCGATTTTCCTTAAAAAGAACTTACGCTTCTCGGAGGTCGAAGCCGTGGTCCCATTATTCCCTTCTATAATTTCATTCTGCTCTTCGATTCCTGGTCTCCCAACAGTTTTCGGTGTTGTACTGGTCGCTGGATCCTTTTTCTTCTAAAAATTCCTACTTTTTGCCCAAATTTCCCTACCTCCAGGCCCAGTAACTTATTGAAGAAAGCTCCACGTCCTATGGTAATGCTGATTGGAATGAAGGCATCGGCTCCAAGAATAAGTAAAAGGAAGAAAATCATAATGAAATACGCTGCTGGCTGGCAGAATGGCCATTTTATGAGGCCAGCTACCAGGTGAATAAACACGGGGATGACCATCAACAGGAGACAGGAAAATCTGCTAATTATGGCTCGTAATATGGTCAATAAATGGTGAACAGGATAGAATTCTCGTGAAATCCAGCAATTTCTTCAAAATTACGTATAATTTGGACTGGAAAATGGCAGTAGCACCGGTTACCAAGAAATTGAGACGCCAGGTTTCTGGCTACCCCAATGGAACCTCGAAATTCTACCGTAATCGGCTCTACAACTCCTATTTCTCTCTCCGAAACGCTGCTAATCATCTTTTGGATAATCGACGACTCTTCCCATTTTTCCGGGATATTTATCTGCCTCTTCGTGTCCATTTTCATTCCCTGTCGACTTTGTGGCCGAGCTCAAATGAAACGAAAAGTTAATGTTCTGCTAGTTTTGACATCGTGGATAAATGTCTTCGCCTCCTTTTTCCAAGCCCTAGCGGATATTTTAAATGATGAGGAGAGCTATGAAATGACCAGGCAGGTGTCAATAGCCACGCCACAGGTTAAAATCTACCTCTGGACACAGAATATTGCGATGGTATTTCTATTTGTTTCAAGGAAAATGGACACAATTATCGCTATTTATTGGAAAACTTATAGCACAAGCTATACGCCGTGAGTTTTTTGGCGGAACCCGCGAATTTTCAAATTTTGGCTTTTTTCCCGTTATTTTAAATAAAAATATCACCATGGCCAGTAAAAATGGATACATTTTTAAAGAATAAGCCCAATTTCTCTAAAAATAACGAAATTTCAGAGAAAGCGTCTCAAATTGGCGCTGGTGGCTGCTCCATCTTTCCCTGAATATCCCTTACTGCCTGATTCAAGGCTATTTGTACCTGATTCCTGTGCTAGACTTTCTTCTTCGCTCTCCCATTACTTCTGTAGGTTTTTCACTTCTTTTTATAGCGAAAAATTTAAAGAAATTCGAAATAGCCGCCATGATCCTGGGAATTACTTGTCAGCTGATCTCCATGCTGACAATTTTCTATTGTCTAATCAAAGTTGGCCGGAAAATGTGCTCCGATGAGGTTTATAACATCAGAAAACATTATTGGAGGTTGGCTATTGGACTGGCTTTAAAGGTAATGGGGCTCTACAATGGAAAAATGGCTGTTTAGACGCTGGCTTTGCTTTTTCCTATTGTGGAGTCAATTTGTCAAACCAAGGAGCTGATTTTCTCCCCGACACCGGAATATTTGAAAGGAATCGAGTCAGGAGACCGATGGGCCATTGCTCAAACGGTGAGAAAGGATTAATTTTCCCTAAAATTCAAGTAAAACATTTGTTTCGGGACTTCTAACAGTGAAATTCAGAATTTTGAGGGGAATTTCGGCTCACTGGCTACTTTTTTAAAGAAAAATTAGTAAAATTTCAGGTTGTTCACCTTTTTCGAGCCATTTATCCTTCTTTGGATTGTCTAATCACCTTGGGAATGATGTGGCATCTCATGTTCCCTAAAGGACCTGATATTTCGATACAAATTGAACCAGCAACGGACTCTGTTCAATTGAGAAGTCGATAATTTACTGAATAAATATAAAATTCTTTCCTCCTCCCCTCTTTTCCCAATAAAAAGCGAACTGGTCCCAATTCCAGTTGCTTTTCATTATTTCCCTCCTCTTTTCAATAGAAGCCCTCTGATCTACCGTCCATTTTTCCCCTCGAAGGTCAGTCCCGCTCCCCAGGTGGCAAACTGCCCATTACAACAGTCAACCACGGACAAACCATCGCACACCAATCAAAAGTAACGGCTCTTCTTCTTCCCGCTCTTGACCTTTTCTAACCACTTTCTCTGATTTTGTTTAGAGAAAACCACGACCATCGACTACTAGGAAGAAGATGAGAATTCTTGTGGTTTTATGCCTTTTTGTGGTGGAAATATTGGCAGAAGTTGATCTTTTCACTCAAAGGAAGCAATTTCATGGTAAGTTCCAGAAAAAATTGGGAATTTTCGCTGTTTCGAGCAAGAAAAGGTTGAAAATCTGCGAATTCCCCTAATTTCTCCCCATTTCCCTGTAATTTCCCGCTGTTTATTGGGTCAAATGTCGTTTGCAACTATCGATGTCAATTGTTTTCTTTTTTGTCAGCAGACATTTGGCAAACCCAGCTGATCCTGACCAGTTTCGACGTCATCGTCGCCAGAAAAATTTTAAAATTAGGGCCAATTCCTCTCGAAAAAACTGATTTCCAGATCATTTGTGTATAACAAATCCGAGACTAAAATCCTGTGCCAAAGCCTTTACCCCCGCCATTTTTCAAGCAGAACAAGTAAAAGCCGCCCTTTTGGAGAAAAGTCACAAAGTGAGAGTGTGACCCTGTCAAGTTGATTTGTTTTTGAGGATGTCAAAAGGGCAATCCCTCGATTTACTGATGATGATGACTATGAATATTACATGTGGAGGAAATGGCAGAGGGAAAAAGCAAAGAGACGACGATACAGGCCACGATCTCGGTCGAAATCTGTAGAAGTTCATCATTATTATCATCAAACTCCAGTTATCAGGTAGTTTTGCGTTAAATTTACGTTTCTGGAAGAAAACTTGGACCAGGTGCCGAATAATAGCCGTTGGTACTTGTAGCCGCTTCTTTTGACCATAATTTCCAATATTTGTGGCTAAAATGACTAGAAAATTGAAATTTTCAAAAGATTAGCATCTCCGCTTTATGGGGATCTTTAAATCATTGAAAATATTTGAAATATGAGTGGATTATGAGGAAACGAGCCCACAAACAATTTATGAATTCAGCCAGTTCATGATCTATGGGCTCCCAAGAGTCATAAAAACGCTTTTTTTCTGTTATAATTTCCTTCACGATCGTCCAGTCCAATTCCTAACCTTTCCTTATTTCCCTGAGTTTCTTCTTTTCCTTATTTCTGCTACTTACAGCCGTCCTGTCCAACGTCCAACCTATTACTATCCATCGTACTCCTATCCATACACTTACAGGTAATCGCCCGTTTTCTATTTCTAACCGCTAACCATTAGGTTTGACAGACTCAAAACATGTTTTGGTTTACTTTTTCTCGATTAATTTGCATTTTGGCCGGCGTTCAAGGTTGAAAATCCTTTCGCGGCTTTGCACGGCTTCAATTGGCTTTCCAAATTAAAGCAGATTCTATTTTTAGCTATCCGTACTATTCCTACCCATCGTATTCATATTATCCCTCGTATTCCTATCCGTCTTATGGTGGATATGGAGGAGGATACGGCGGCGGTGGTGGTGGAGGAATTTTCAGCATGGGCTGGGGACGACAATTTGGATTGTCGACGCCGATCGGAGGATTTGGATACAGCAGTGGATTCAATATTGGAATTGGATAAAATTTATAACTTGCAAACGAATAAATTGTACAAAAGTTTTGAATTAAAGATCAGGATTATGGGAAAAGGACAAATTGTGATGGGAAAGGGGACTGCGAGAAAAGATTTTATACAAATGAATTCCGAGAAAGAGGATTGTCGTAATTATTCCAGTTGTTAGGGAGATTATCGTGGTGGCAAACCAGCCGATTTGTGGATGTCCCAAGACAAAGATCAAATTGATGTAAAGCGGAAGAAATATGAGAATCTGGAAGGAAAATAAGCCACAATTCGACAGGCAAAGAGCCACAGTTCACATGGCAAATGAGCCAGAGTTAGACAGCTGGACCTGATAAATGGCGTGTGAACTGTGGCTCCATAATATAAAAAACCTACGCAATAAATAATATTAGGAATTAGAAGTTTAGCCGAATCCCCAAAAAGAGCCACAATATTGAGCATTGCTGTGATGAGTCCAGCCAAAATAACTGCTAATATTATGCCGACCACAAGGCTGAAAGGCCTTTTTTTTTATGGAGAAAACTCACTAAGTTAGGAAATTCCCACGCTGAAAAACTTGAGTTTCAATGAATTGTTCAATTACAGCCAATCCCACGTCGATTAGGAAAAAAATTTGAAGAACAGCCAAAAAGAGAAAAAGATTTTTAGTTTTGGTAAAATTGAACGGGTTTAGCCAATTCATTTTACCAGACGCGGGAGAGGACGCCGGGTTTATTATGAAATTGGAGAACTCGAAGGGGGCATTTTTGATTACCGTAAATATAAACAGCTAGCTCGATGGGCACACGGGTTTTTCGTGGATTTCAGCCTTTTTATGGTGAAAAACTGGTGTTTTTTACTGGAAATCGTAAACTTCAGTTTGGAAGAGCCACATTCCACGCAGTGAGTCATTTTCTTTCCCTAAAAAGAGACACAATTCACACGTTGCTTTCTTTTTCTTCTCTAAAGAGCCACAGTTCAAACGCCGAGTCTTTTTCTTTGCCAAAAAGACTCACAGTTCACGCTCCAAGTCGGTTTCCTCCTCAAAAAAAGAACCACAATAAGCCATTTCGTTTTTTTTCTCTCTGAAGAGCCACAGTTCACTCGTTTCCCCCAGCTTGTACCTTTGATGGAACTGCACGGCTAAATCCCTGGCCTATTCATCATTTTCATCGGATTAGCCCTCTTGAGAAGATCGCCGATCTGATCCCTTACCTGGTAAGAATTATTCCAAAGAAAAACAAAAACTAGTCATCTGATTATGTGATGCAGATGGGCAGAATCCTTGCAATTTCCTCGGCCGGCTTAATCCTTCAGTCTCGGGACATTCCCGGCTGCTTTTCCCAGCCAGTTGACAGTTGATTAGGAAGTTCTTCCTCCTCTTTGATATCTCCTGGCGGCTGTTCTGTCTCTTCTCTATAAAACAGAGGGAGACAATCACGGCTGTTGCTTTGTTTCCCTCCTTTTTTCTAGTTTTTCATTTAAAACGCTGGCCAGACTCGACTGCAGACCTTTAAATATTCAAAAAGGTCAAGGATTTCATAAACAAAAAAGCAAAATGCTCTTTTTTTCCATAGCAACAGGGGGCCAGGTAAATAAGAGCTTTTCTGAACTCCTTAGGGGAATTTCGAAAAGGAAATTCCCCTTTAAATTCTCCTTTACAACTCATTTAAATGAAAAGTTGCCGTTCGTTCCTTATTGTGAGGCCAAAATCACAGGGGACGGGCTATTTACGACGTCTAATTCGACTTCATATGCTTCCTTGTTGGTCGGCTTAGTTCCTGTCCGTTTTCTCTGAATATTTTCCCCTAATTCTATTATATTCCAATAATCCTTAAATCCCGAGGTCGATCCTCTCTCGAATTCTCTAGAAATCTGCTTTTTTAAATCATAAACTCTTCTTTTTTCCCAGCTTCCTTGTCTATTCATTGTGTGACGCAAAACAACATGACGCCTGTCTTTCTCTTTCTCTGCTGATCATTTATCCTTCCCCTTGGGTCAACTCGTTGTGTAAAAAGCCGACAGGTGAATCATTGGCTAGTAGAAATACTCCCGGGGTTTCCCTCTCGAAGATCTTTGAGTCGTTAATTTTGTTATTACAGAAAAAAGACGACGAATTGAATCCTGACGAAGTCCCGTGTATGCCTCCTGGCTGGCCAAGCTCTTTATTGAAAACTGTACCCTGTTTAACAATTCAAACACCGTAAGAAGCTTTTAATCTTGAAATTTGGATGATTTTAGGACAATGCATACGGGAGAAAAATGGACACTTGTTTTGGGATTATTTACTCTTCTTTTTACTCTAGCTGTTATTTGTTATTATAAATTAATTAAAAAAGGTAAGCACACTGGACTTTCGAACTGAAAATGGTCAAGAAAATGGGCACATGCCGTGACGTTTTTCTCTTATCAAAAGAGCCACAATTCATGCGTTTCGCCACAGTTAGACAACGCTGTGGAATAGAGTCTGGAAATGAACGGCGCGTGAACTGTGGCTTTTTCCAAATGCAGAAAATGACGCTGAGTGTGAATTGTGGCTCTTTCCTTCTTTTGAAAACAGAAAATTTTCAGATCCAATGGCTCAATCTCGATCTCTACTGGTTGTGCAGGCGAATAATGGCCGATTCAATCGTAACAAATTATTTATGAAACCTAAAGTTGTCAATGTATAAAAATATCTGATTATTTCAATTAAAAAAACACAAATAAATGGTAAATTGAAGTCGTAATTTCAACTTTTCACCGAAATATTTCAATAAAATGATCCCTTTCGTCTCAAATCGGCCAAAATCTTGCCTCGTTCATAAAGCGACTGCCATTTATTTTGTGCAATTGCCGTCCGAATTACCGTTGCCCCAGTTTCCGTAGGCAGTCGTTTGCAAATGTACTCCCTATGGCTGCTTTCTTTCCTATTTTCTCTTCTGAATTCACAGGTTTTCTTTCAATTTTGTCCAATAATCAGCCTAACAGACATACAATTACGATATGTTCATCACATATGGTGAAATTTATCGTCTGGTCCTTGATTATCGCTATATTTTTGGGAAGTACAGGGATTCGTAAGTCTTATTTTAATGTGAAACCTACAGTAACTAAAAAAAATCATTGGGAAAACAGTTTCAGTGTAATTTCTTCATAATTGTGCCAAGTCCTGGCCGATTTTCTTCGTTTTTTTTGGATATATTGCAGTTTGAAATGGGAAAAAGATGAAATTCGAAATTGCTTGCTGTATTTTACCATACTTGAGCCCCTATTTTCAATTGTGGATGCTGGAAGTGGGACAAAAATGGTAAAATACGGGCGTACGCAAAGCTTTTTCCCGAAAAATGAGGCAAATTGATCTTAAAATGTTCCCGAAAATAATTTGCCCGACTACTTTTGTCAGGAACTGTACATTTACAGGCACGAATTAACTTTCACTGACAGTTACAATTCTAGTCGAACTTTTGTAAACATCAACAACACCCGAAAAGGTGATTATATGGTAGCTTCTTTTATTTCAAGACTTGCTTTTTTTAGATGCAAAATACGGTTATTGTTGGTTTGGGATTGTGTGAAGGTGGATCACTTGAACCCAAGGGATATTTTCTAACTGGCGATCTTCCTCTTTATTTCATTTATTACTTCACGTTTATAGAAGATTCTTTTTTGGTAACAGAATATTTTTAAATTTGAATAAGATATTACAGATGATAGCAACAGGCTCTAATAATGGTATAGGGAGGTATACCCGTGCTTGTAACACTACGATACCGGACAAGGCTGCTATGCAATTGATTTGTTCTTCGGAGGATGGAGATGTCAAGGACTGCAATCCAGGAATACTGAGCTTTGGAAAATTGAAAGGAATGCCGGAAAACTACGAAGAAATAGAGAATATTTTAAGCCAGGTTTAATTGTACTGCAATTTAATAAATAGAACAAGAAAAAACGGGTGGAAAACTGCAAGGCGTGTGAATTGTGGCTCTTTCCTGATCAAAAACAACCCAAATTCGCAAATTATTGAATAATTTAGATGAGAAAATTGAATGATCAATACAAATTAAAACTAAGCAGAAAAACAATCAAAAGCAGCGGCAACCCTTCCTCCTTCAAACATGCCAGTGGCTGGATTACAATTAAATACACCGTGAACCGCGTTAGGATCCGCTGGAGGATCAAGTCCTTCACCTTGGCACATTCCTGGTCCAAATGCCACGCGATATCGAGTACACCCGGATACGGTAACAGTACAAATTGGATCAGTAGCTGAGGCATCTGGGGCTCGTGTCGTGATCACTTGAATAGCCGGCCCTGCCGGCGCTGGTCCACGATCGGGGCAAAAATCTCCAATATCCGTGCCAATTGTACACGGGCAAACTGAAAAATTAAACCAAATTAAAGGGGAAAATCCTACCAGTTTCGGTGGTAGTCGTGGTAGTTGTGGTCGTCGTCGTGGTGGTGGTGCTACTCGT
This sequence comes from Oscheius sp. DF5033, assembly GCA_964036215.1. NCBI lineage: Eukaryota > Metazoa > Nematoda > Chromadorea > Rhabditida > Rhabditidae > Oscheius > Oscheius sp. DF5033. Next base: position 2,670,459 of record CAXIWN010000010.1, on the reverse strand, counting down.
GGTCGTTACCGGGGGAATATCAGGATTATAAGAGGCTAGGCAACCGTCAGCATTGGGAAAAGTCAGAAAAGCGACAAATATTAGACGTAGCCACATTAGACTGCCACTGGAAGACGGGGGGTCAGGTTTATAGGCCTCAGAAAAACGCACGGACTGGATTGGAATCATGGAGATATGGCATTTTCTGCCCGTGCGAGTGCCAGGACAAACTTCAAAGGATCATCTGACCAATATTTTTGCATTCGGAAGGGAAAGGGGAAGATAGCAAGCCGGGAATATGATCATTTCCCGATTTTACCACTGGATGTCGGGCAAAAGCCACTTTTCCATCATTTGCGATCGAAAAATCACAAAATTTAGTTCAGAAACAACGAGAAAATGTAAATTTCAGTTCGGAACATCGAAGAAATTCAAATTTCAACCTGAGACATCGAGGAAAAGCAAGATTTCGTCAAAAATATCGAGAAAACGCAAGTTTCAACCCAAAAACACCAAGGAAAAGCAAATTCTAGTCTGTAGGCTGCGAGAAAATCCAGAATTCGGTCCAAAAACACGAAGGAAACCCAAAATTTGGCCCGTTTTACATCCCAATAGCCGGAATTTCTCGTTAAAATTTGAAATTATAAAAAGATAAAGAAAAATGAAAATTGTTATGACTCAAATGTATTATTATTTCCAAGTTATTCAAGTAAAATTTCTTCTTCTTCTAGCAATGATGATAGTTGTCTCTGTTCTTCTTGTTGTCGCCCGTCGAGTTGTCGCCCATCGATTGGTCGACTGCCGTCGTCGTCGTCGTCGACTGTTCCATGACAACCGCCCTGGCAATTTCTTCGAGTCTCGGTACTCGCATCCTCGTCCGTCCAAAGCTTCTGACAATAATTTCATTTTTCTTGCCATTTTCAACATTTAGCAGCAAGTCCGTCGGATGCATCAATATCAGTCCGCAATATTGTTGATCCGCCCGGTCAGGATGTATCCATTCACAGCGATTCTTCTCAAAATCAACCAGAAAACAAGACGTCGTGAAGCGGACATAGTAGACGTGTCGATGACTGGCCGTATTGTCCATGGAATTATGACTGGAAATGGACATCGGCAGTCCGAATCCAATTGGGAAAGGGACTGCGAACTTCTCCAATGCCGCGACCGACGGCGCCACGTAGTCGCCCTGAGCCTCTGACAGGAATTTCTCCACATCCAAGGCAATAAAACTGTTGACGGTCTGTAGATCCGTCAAATGTGACGAGTAACGGAAGAGAATCTTCGAACCGAGGGAGAAGGGATAAGCCGTCGGCTGGGAAGATGGCACAAAGCGGCGGATTATTGCCTTTTCGGGAATTTCTATCGGCTGAATGACGGCGGCACTTCGAGACAGACGATACGGAATGGCATACATCAAATATCCATTATGAATTTGGTCATGCTCTCCATAGACTGGCAGATATTCTGAAAATATTGAGAATTAATTGCCGTTGATCAAATTTATGGAATTTTTTTGGTAGTTTGCGACTGTTATCAAATATCGGATAATTTTTAGGCAACAAAGGGAGACCCAGCTCTTTTTAGGCTTGAAAAATTCGCCATTTTCTGCTGATATCGGTGATATTTTTCTATTTTTAAATGGACAGCGGAATCGGGAGAAAAATGAAAAAAGACACGCGGGTGTTTCAAACTTGGGCAATCAGGTCTTGTAGCGAAGATGCAAATCTTTTAGGAGTTGTAATTTTCATTTTATGGCATTCTACCAGTAATCCTGGCTTCAATGTGATCATTTGGAAACTTTTCAGCGTTATTTTGGAGATAAAAAAGCCGAATCCAATACCAAAAAGGGTAAGCATCGCCGGTTATTTGGCAGTACTTTAGCGGCTCCAAAAGTTTACAGTAATCGAGGGAAATGAGTCCCACTGCGACTGCTTCTATTTTTTATATCACATGTGTTTTGGTAATAAAATTGAGCAGCCGATCGCTGACTTGAAATGAAAATTGAAATTCAGCCATCTTCGGTATTTCCCGGGTTATTGCCGGCTGCTTATAATTTTACTAAAAATTGCCGTTTTCCCAGGAAATTCCATAAATTGCAGAAGTCGTCTACCTTGTCCAAAGAGCAAAAGAGGAGTAACATTTGTCTGATGAGCTCCCATAATATTATCGACATCCCATTGATATCGCCGAGTCAATCGATTATCAACCAGCCGTCGACTGTGGTCAATCATAATCAGATTCTGTTCCAATGTGGCATAATGTCGAGAAAAGGTGACAATGACCAGCGCGTCATCATCCAGCCAATAATAGAGACGAGTCCGATGAAGTGGACCGACGAGCGACGTGTACACACTCCACTGATGACCATAAAAATCCAAAATTGTGAATTCTTGCCGATAATAGTGCGTTTTCTTCTCTTTTCTCGGATCTTGTTCGATTTCGACTTCTTCCAATTGGAGAGCATAGCGACCGGACGGCGAAAGCAGCAATTTATCCAGCTGCGGGGCTCGGAGAGTTGCCGGACGAGGTTCCAAAATGAAACTTGGCAATGGGCAAGAAGACATCGACCGCTTTCGATGAACAACTAACGAGTTATGAGCCGAAATGAGAAGAATTCTTGCAGAAATCGTGTCAAAAGCGAACATTTCGTCAATGGCGGGAAATTTCTGTCAGAATCACAAAATTTTGGTATTTTTTTGACCGGAAGATGAAATTTCTGATATTTTCTGACTGGAAGCTAGAATTTCTGGTATTTTTTTACTGAAAATTAGGAATTCCGAAATTCTGAAAGGAATTGAATCAAATTCCAGCAGGTTACAGCAATTATTAGCCTGGCTCCTGTCTCCTCGCTATTAAATTTTCCCCTTGCGTGTCTACAGTCTACACTTATTCGTTTAATTTATTTTCCCATATTGAAACCACTCATTTGAACCTGGATTTTGATGGGGAAGAAGAATGACAGTCCAAAGAGAGCGGCCATGATGATGAGAACCAGGAGCAGCAGGCCGATTAGTCCATAAAGAATCCCTTGACCGTTGGATTTCACAGGCGGAGGTGGGGATCGATAGGGAGCAGTCTATAACCCAGTAAAATTTAAAGGGAAAAGCTTACAGGATCTGCGAAACGAGTAGGAGGAACGTCTTCCATATTGTCAGCTGGTAGCTTTGATAGAAGACAACCAGGCGCGTATAAAAACGAAGAGACGGGGAACGATTCAAAAGGCTCATTGTCAAGAATTTGTGACTAATCAAAACTACAAAAAGAGAAGCCTCGGAATGGAATAAATAATAAGAAAATTGGACAATTTTCTATGGAAACTGTACAGTGAAAGAGGCAAAAAAAAGAGAAGAATAGACAGTATTCTTTTATTTAAAATAATTATCAGTTGTAATGCTTGTTTATCATTGGTTTTTGGAGCTTTTTACTGCCTCCGGCGATACCAGCTGGTGGTGTGAGTCGAATACTGCCGAGACTGTTGTTGATTCGATGTCTTTCCTCGGGTGGAAGTGCTGCCACAAATTCTGCCTGCTGTGCATATCCTTGTGCCAGAAATCGACTCGGATATTTGGCTATCATCTTCTTGCCCATCTCGCCGAGAATTGCCTCAATGATCTCCTTTCGATATTTTTCGTCATTGACATATTCCCTATAGAGATCGTGTGGCTTCATTCCGGCTTCGACAGCCAGTGCGGCTATTTCGACGGGAGACAGCTTGGCAGCTGCAATACATTGACGGGCAATCGTCATCGAGGCCCGTAACTCCTGTAGACGAAGATGATTTCGAGTTTGACGCTGGCAAATGAACAAATAAACACAATGGGAACAGAAGAGGAGACAGCAGAGAAGAGTCGCCACGTGCACTGCCAGACTCAAATGATCCCACGTCGAGTCCATTCCAAGGAAGTGAAATAAAATGACTTCTTGGACTGTTTTTTATCCTGTCAACAGAAGCGAAAAAGACTGTGGAATATTTAAATCCGGTCAAGGGCGGGAAAATATTGAAACAACTTGAAAATCACGGTGTTTTCGAAGATTCTGGCCATTTTTTGGCGACGGAAAGCAACTATTTCGAAGATTTTTTCTAGCGTTTTCGTTCATTTGATCAGCAGTCGTTCAGAAAACGACGATAATTGATTATATTTGAAAGAAATGGCGAAGGAAGGATTTTCCCAGAGGCAACGATGTCATGCTTCCTGTGGCACATGTGGCAATGTCTAGCCAGAAGAGCTAACCATTATGGCTTTAAAGCCGTTTATCGAGAAAGTGGATCAGAAAGAGGGAGAACTTTATTCTTGGTGGGGTATGTTCCTGACAATTGGATGGATTCCAGTCCGTCTATCCTTTTAAAATTTAAATTTTGAACAAATCATAGAATGCGTCACGTGAGGGAAACCTCAGAAGAGGTGTCCATTTTATTATCGGAAATAAAATTGTCCCCGTGGCCTATATTCGACCTCTTCATTGAATGGTTCAAAATAGAATTCCATTTGTCCCGGATCTTCACTGAAACGTATTCGACATTTTTCGCCATCTCCCCGTGTAAATCTAAAATTTGTTGGCTTTCTAGAGAAAATTGTCCTACTCTAACAGTGTCATGTATCGGATCGTCTCACGTTTACAGTCATATTTTTCAAAAACGGCCATATATTCTGGATCAAACTTCGCCTTGTTTATGCCCAAATATTCAGTGATTGGTTTTTCTCCATTAAACCATTTCTTAAACGGAAAATTTGTCAAATTCAAGAGATGAACTGACCTCAAGATATTCATGAATTAATTTTGAGTAGCCGTTCATTTCAGCCGACTGAATAACCAGCCCAGTTCCTTTAAAATCTCTTAAAATTGCGGGGTTTTCTAATTTTCCCATTAAATTGAGGAAGGAACAAGCCATCATCTGGAACGGATGACGAATTAACTGGGAAATTAGCTGACCTTTTCAGTTATAGTTGTCGTTCCCTTTTCGATTGCGTCGATCTGCAAACAATAACAGTCGATCTTTTCCACTAAATAATCGATCACAGGAGCAGAAGCATAAGAAAAAATTCTTAAATAATCGACGAAATATGCGCCCGAATCCAGGATGTCTTTAGCTATTTGGAGCATATCATATCCTGCATCCTAAATTGTTATTCCAAAACTGGTTAAGGGTTAGAAACCTCGTATCGATCCTTTTCTGCCAAGCTAATATACAAATATTGAATCCTTTTCTCCTCCAAAACCCATTTGAATTTCCGAAACAAATAAATAAAATGATTTTCATTTTCAGGAATCGGCTCCTCTACCATTTCCTATAAAAATAGACTAAAATTATTACCACAAACTCACGTCATCTTTGTATAATTCAAATGTTTGAGCTTTATAACGAAAAGCTTTAAATTGTTTTGATGGGCCTGTTCCATCATCGTAGCACATCACACAGCAAGAGTGGATCCCGAGTAAATCCAGATCGCACCAGCGATCTTCTTTGATAAATGGAATTCCTCTGGTCATAATATTTATAATTAGAAATGTAAAAGAGGAATTTGTGCAAGGGACGAATGGAGCGCGTCTGAGAAAAAATCAATTGTGCAGCAGAAATACGTATATGTTGACAGCAGAAACAATCATTTCTTTTCCTGTGGGACATTTGGGATCTGGAGGGCTTCGCTTGGGATCACATAGAGGGATGTCATATCCCTGTAAATGTTAGCAATTGTGACTATGGATGTGACCCACAATGCATTGACCAGGACCTGCTGATTCTTCAGCTCTAATATTTCCCGTGGCCACACCTCTGCTGACAATGGCGTCGCATTTTCCACCGTTGGCGCCGCTACAGCCATTGTCGGTGGTATGGGAAACCAAAGTGTAGTAAGGAGAGAGCATTTCCTGAATTTGACGTTCATAAAGAAACAATACACCTAACATATTTGCGGTCAGTAATGCACAACCTATCCGCATAAGCCGTGGTGAATTGGTCGGCCCAACAGCTACCTAAAACAAAAAGTTTGGCAATAAACTTGTCCGTTAATAATAAACCACAGCGAAAAGATGCTCTTGCTGCATCTCTGAATCCAACTTGGCATGCTGGCCAGTGATCGTAGATCAACCATTCCGAAGGTGGATCCGACAAGATTTCAGCAAAGATTTGTTGAGTGATCCATTCATCTGGCTCCGAATGACTTCGCTTAAATTTAAAAATTGAGAGAATAAGAAAATTCTTACAGGATTTCGGATTAGGGATCGGGATTCAAGGCTGATCGATGCAATAACAGCACATAGTAGTAGAATATTGCCAACCTCCGGTGGGGCGTCCATCACTGTCATTTCGAACAAATTAGCAGCCATCCGATCCAGAAGCCTCGAATGACGGAGATGACAAGTATGGAATGTGCCAAAGGGCGAATGAAAGGCCAAAATCCAAGTCGCCAAAATTGGCGATCGCCAAAATTCCAAGTCGCCAAAATTGGCGATCGCCAAAATTCCAAGTCGCCAAAATTGGCGATCGCCAAAATTCCAAGTCGCCAAAATTGGCGATCGCCAAAATTCCAAGTCGCCAAAATTGGTTTCTGTGGTCACCAATTTGCGGATTTTTTTGGTCACCGTACGAAGGGCTGAGCAAAGAGGGACTTTTATGTTTTCGATAGCTCCATCTATTGAGTCTCGCTGAGTTGTGCCCAAATAAAAAATTATGGCCAAATTATTGGCCAATGGAGTTAGGTCCAGAAAAAAGTGCTCCTCCTGGGAAGTATGTGCCATTGGTGCTCAACCCTGATGTTCAGGGCGAGAACCGTCCTAAGTTCTCAATCGTGCCGGTTCTATACCGTACAAAGTTCTGAAGATGGGTACCTCCGAAAATCCACAATTTTAACAATTCTGCCGAGCACGGCCGGACCGACATAAATGCAGTTTTAACAATTTTGCCACAGGAGAGCCGATAAGAAGCAGATTCTTTAGTACAGGGGAATTTACGGGAGGGATCAAGAAGATGGCCGATAATGATGAAAATAACGTGGCGGGTGGTTAAAGTAGCATAAAAAGCGAAGTAAAACAAAAGAATACAAGGACCGTTTATTTGAAAATAGTGCCACGATGTCCAGCTATTCAGCATTGTAGTCTATCTCATAATGTGCCGGGTTTATTGTTCTTCGAAGGCAGAAATAAGCTCGAGGCCAGCGAGTTGCGTAGCGCAGATGGCAATTCCAACGGCAGAGGCGACGGTGACGATGAGGCTGACAGCCATCATGGCCTTCCATTTGCCAGTTTTTGGTTTTGGCGGAGCTTTTGTCGATTTCTTTGTTGCGACGAGTTTCTTATTGACGCTGGTTGTTTTTGTGGTGGTCGTCGTTGTCTTTTTGCCAGCCGGTTTCTTTTTATTATCTTCTTCTTCTTTTTCCTTAGCCGTGACCGAATTCAGCTCAGATCCACCACGATTGTTGGCCATCACAGATCCTTCCGGTCGCTTCATCTGTGGCGATTTGCTTTTCATATCACGCGATTTGGATTGTCTGCCAACTTTGCTAGGCGGTGCAAAATCGGCCACGTGTTCATCAGGATTTACAATTTCATAGGCATCTTCACCACCGCCACCGCCACCTCCTCCACCAGCGCCAGCACCTTGTCCCGATAATTTTTGTTGTTCCTCTTCCGGTCCGCCATCTGGAGCCCCGTCACGAATAGGCTGATTCGAACCTCCGCTCATCTAAAAAATAACCCTAACTACAGGATAACAAAAGCAGCTACCAGTTAGGAAGAAGGACAATGCTGGAAATGGATAAAGAAGCGAAGAAATGATCGCTTTTCTGGAATTTGACATGGAAATTGACAGTTTTCAACCAAAAGAAGCTGACTGAAAAATAGCCCGATCGGGCAGTAGACATTACTCAAAAACACAAATTTGCTGACATCAATGAGAAAGAAAAAAAAAGAGAAATGTCCCAGAGAACAGTTCATCGCTCCTGCCGTTGACCACGCAACAGTTAGACAGCCATTTTTCTTGTTTTTAGGCCACAGAATAATTGAACCACCAGGAATAAACAAAAAAAACGACAGGACGGACTAGAAATTTATTTCTCGTCTACCATACAGAGCATTTCTTATCCGGATTCATGGGGCTTCCCTTGGGGCAATTGAAAGCCTCAGCAAATTCCGGCTGATTACTGACAACCAGATTAGTCCGAATTTTACCAGGAGAATGATCATCCGACAGGGCGCGTCTCTTCTCCTCTTCTTTACGAACATTTCCACACCACGTTTGACCATATCCAATCCAAAAGAGCTGCTCATTTGTCAAATAATATCCCGGGATCATTTTTTCTCGTCCATTTTTAGCCAAATATTTCTTGTAGGCCCGGAATGCTTCCCGAACTCCGCCATTGTCGGCAATATCTTCTCCAATTGTCATTTTCCCGTTGACTTTTATCCCATCGAGGCCTTCAATTTCAACGGCGCTGTATTGGTCAATCATACACTGGGCCTTATGCTCGAATTCTTTGCTTGTTTTCGTTGTCCACCAGCTGTGAAGATTACCAATCTGGAGGTAATTGTGTGGTTAAAAAAGACGGGAAAACCTCATCAAAGAGTCGACCACCATCATCAAAATTGTGGGTAATCTCGTGGCCAATAACTACGCCAATTGAACCATAATTTAGAGCAGCTGGATAGTCACGATCGAATAATGGAGAACGGAGAATGCCAGCAGTGAAAACTGAAAGGAATTTAATAGAAAACCCCGTAAAATCTTGGAAAAAAAAGAAAAATCTAAAAACAGGCGACAGGACTTTCAGCCGAGATTGTACGGGTGCAAACAAATAAAACTTACGGATAGAATTAGTCCTCTTATCGGCAAAAGCATTGACTTCAGTTGCCAGAGCATCAAATTCGTGTCTATCAAACGGGGCAAAGAATTTCTTCAAACGTCGAATTTTATAGAATTTGATGAGCCGATCGTACATTTCAATAAAATTCATATCCGGTTCAATTTGGAAATCTTCATAGATTTTATCCAATTTTCCGTCATCAAATGCTTTCTGATCATAGCCAATTTTAACCAGCGTCTCTTTGACTTTCTTCTTGGCCATTTTTTTGGTCTCCCCGTCCATCCAACCGGCTTCATCGATAATTTCACCAAAAGAAGATTTCACATCGACGACTAATTCCTCCAAGGCTGCCTTTGTTTTCTGAAAAAGAGGGTAAATCCCCTGGGAAATGGCAATAAAACCTGAGAAAAGTGTTTTCTGACATAGGCGGCGCTGTAGGCATCTCGAAGGCTTACAGCCAGCCCGGCGCATCTTTTCCATCTTGGAATTTTGGCCTTTCTTCCCGTGGTGACTTTATCCAATTCCATATCAATATCGATATATTTTTCTGGGAAATAGCTGCTATATCGAAAAATGGCCGATAGCATGTGATCATTGAGCAGGACATCCGTCGGAGTGTCACGAATCAGCTCAGCAATTTGATCGACAACACGGGGAAAACGAACATTGACGATGAGATTCTCATCGGAGATAAAGGGCTCATAATCCGGATAATTATTCGAATTCTTAAGCAATTCTCTCAAATTCAGGCCACTTTTCTTTTCAAAACGAGCCACTAAACTGCTAAACTTTTCCATATTGTATTGGGCGGTGATATTGTGGTCTTCTCCTGGTGGAATCTGAAAGAAAATTGGTTAAAATCACATAAAAATAGAAGTTTTTGAAGCTGGTTGTCTAACTGTGGCACTGAAAACGAGACGGCGTGTGAACTGCGGTTTTTTGGCAGCAAAAAAACGACACTGCGCGTGAACTTGGCTCATTTAATTTGAGAAAACGTCTTGGCGCGGAAACTGTGACACCTTTGATTCGAAAAAACGATGAGGCGTGTGAATTGCGGCTCTTTTAATAACAGAAAAACGAGATCGGTGTGAACTGTGGCTTCTTTGAAATTCGGAAAGGAATTTGGCGTGTGAACTGTGGCTCCTCAACACCCTACAAAAAGCTCCAATTTCCTCATTTCCCTCCCAAAATCAATTGAAAACCAACCATAATCTTAGCAATTCCCGTGTACAACTCAAAAAGTCCATCAATTTGCTTGTCCAAATTGCCACTGATAGGCAATTTCATATCCTGAGCAAAATTGGTCAGCGTGTCTTTCATGAATTGTCGATAAGCTGCTCGTTCTCTCCGAAATGTCGTCGCATTCAGCCAAACATCTCGATAAAGAGGAATACTTCCAGTCTTGAATTCCACAATCCTCCTGCTGATATTTTTCATATCTCTCATCAATGAAAGAGAATAGAAATGAATTCCAAGATTTTCTTTTAGAATATTTGTCAAGAATTCCATCCGATTGAAATCTCGTCGATCAATTGGCTGCTCTTCGAGCATTGGAAATGGTCCGAGGCATTTAATCATGGACAGGGCACGTTGCATGGCCTCTGAATTGTAGGCGCTCTCAATTAGGCAAGATTTGTACAGCAGGCGCATCTTTTCAATGCCTTTGGAGCTGCTGGGAGCTGACGGTTGCATCAATTCTAAAAGCATTTTAGCCAAAAATAAAGACAAATGCTCACTTTCAACCTGGCTCAGGACTTCTTCATCGATTTGATGAAAAACACTGTAAGCCTTCAAATGATCAGGAATCGGATTTTCTTTGACCCAGGTGCCACAGACAAATTCATAGAAGTCATCACATGGTTTTACCTGAAAATTACTGGTTAAGGGGATTACTGTAGCGGAATAATTTGTTAGCCAGCTGGTGGTCGCTTTTGAACTCGAAAAATGTAGGATTTTAGCGATTTTTGAGGAAAAAATGGCGGCTGCCAAGATTCTACCGGTCACGATTCCTTTAAACCGTTTCTTACCGTATTATTCATCGTAGAAGCCAGTCGAAGAGCTGCTCGAAGATACCCACGTGAATATCCATAATCTCCTAGAGCTGATCCGACCGTCTGGTTAGCGATAGCAGAATGGCTGGCATGTTGCTGTGCCTGTTGCACCAGATACGTGTAAAGTGTCTGATTGACATTGCTGAATTATTAAAATTATTAAAGAAAATTTAAAACAATTACATTTCATCCCCACCGGTGAGGAAGACCTTCGTCTGCTGGGCGATTTTAACCAGCTGATTGTTCCCTTTCCGAAGATCTTTCGTCTCAAAATAGAGCCAAGTTCCACCGAACAAAACCATCAAAAAGATCATAAATGAGAGGAGAATCAGCAACGGGATGAATCGTTGATTGTCATGGCCACCAGCACGTGGCTGATGCTTGAATTCGGTCTTCTTTGGACGGGCACTGGAAGTCGGGCGAGTTGACGCCTGTGTCGAGCTGTTGGTTCCTCGTCGACGGGTGGCGGTGGTCTCTCGCGAGGTGCGCTAAAAGTAGCGGTTACCGACGTCAAAATAAACCAACCGGTGGGCTTTCAGTCTCGGTGGACATTGGACCGCCTTCAAGAAGAACACAAACCACAATGAGCCTTGTCGAATGAATTCAAGAAGCGAAATTTGACAGGAGGAAATCTTGTTTGGGTTGGCAAATGATTTAACCAAAAATCGCCCGCTTTCTTTAAAAGTCCTTGTAAATTTTGTCCAATTCATCATCGTCTAATAAAATATCATCAGGAACCAAATTCGACTGTCCTTCTGCTTGGGAACAGTTGCTTTAGGGATAGAAGAAGAAAGAGGCTGAAACAAGATGACCAGAAAGCGGAAAAACCTTTACATTCTCCTTGAATTCTCCAGAGGCGTCGTTCCCCGCAGGTGGAGACGCCATATTCTGATTGTGAAAGCGCTAAAATGACAAAAAGGCCAAGTTATTGTTAAAAATTCATGAAAAATGAAAATTGAACAAAAGGACAATTCATAAAAAGACTGCGGAATTCTATACAAAATGCAGAAAATAATGAAAAGAATATTTTTAGCAATTAATAAGTGATTTTCTACCAGACAGCAACTTTCTTGACGGGGTTCATTGGACTACCAGCGGGGCAATTGAAAGCCTCAGCAAATTCTGGTTGATTTGAAACAACTACATTGGTCCTATAAAGAATTTTTCTTTTCCAAATTATTTCAAACCTCGCTCTTTTTGGGGAATGACTATTTTCCATGGATTCTTTCAATTTTTCTGGGGTGGCTTTCATGCACCAATTCCGTCCCCATCCGATGTAAAAAAGCTGCTCATTTGTGAAATTCAAGCCGGGCAGTTTCTTTTCTCTTCCATTCTGCTCCAAATATTTCTTGTAGGCTCGGAATGATTCTTTTATCGCTCCATTGTCGGAAATATTCTCGCCTAATGTAAGCGTCCCGTTGACTTTCATTCCAATTTCTTTTATCTCAAAATTATTGTATTGTTCCACCATCAGCAGCGCTTTTCTCTCATATTCTTCATTTGTTGAATTTGTCCACCAATTGCGTCTTTTTCCAGTCTTTAAAGATCTTTCTGCTTCATAAAATTAGAAAGAACCTCATCAAAGTGCCGTCCTTCGCTGTCAAAACCGTGTGTCATCTCGTGGCCGATCACAGCCCCCATTCCGCCATAATTGAGAGCTAAAGGTGCGTCGAAAACAAAGAAAGGATCCTGCATAATTCCTAGAAGAATACCTGAGAAGAAATTTGAATCTCAGTTCATCAGCAAATTACCGATGGTATTTCGCATTAAATTATGATAGGCGTTTACGGTCGTTGGAGGATACGGCCAGCGATAACTATTCACAGGTTTTACACTCCTTTCCCAGTCGAAATTCTTCTTCCAGCGGTTGAATTCCTGTCCCAAATTTAGGTAAGACATCTCCTCGTGAAAATTCAAATCCCTGTAGACTCTGTCCAATTCAACGTCGTCTGTTAAAATGTCATCGTATCCAATGTGAATTCTCTGGGATTTGAGTTTAAGCAAAGCATTTTTCTTGGTTTCCTCGTCGAGCCAATTGGATTCTTGAATAATTTCTGAGAAAGAATCACGAACATTTTCAATCATTTCCCCGATTGCTTTCTTTTTCTCCTGAAAACACTTTAAATTATTTGATTTCAAACCTCTCCAGAATCTCCACGAGCATAAACGGCATAAAAGGCGTCTCCAAATCGTTCCACCATTATCGTGCATTGCTGCCATTTTGCCACTTCTTTCATTTCGGCTCCGTTCAATTCCTTGTTAAATTCAGCAACGAGCTGTGTATATTTCTTCGGGAAATATGGTAAAAGTGATTCCAAAAGCTCTAATTGATAGAAATTTTTCCAAGTATTCGCAGGAGTTCCACGAATAAGAGCAACCAAGCCATCTTCTAGTTCTGGTGAAGAGCCCAAGACCATGAGATTCTCGTCAAATAAAATATCATGGACAATAGCCGGTGTTTCAATCTCCAATAATTTCCGTAAATTGAGGCCAGTTTTCTCTTCAAATCGGCTGACAAGATCGCTAAATTTTTCTTCATTTCCTTCCAAAACGTAAGTCTCCAGCTCGCTTTCTTCCTGATCCCAGAAACTGCTAAACTGTCGTTTAATCTTCTTTGTTTCTCGTTGAATTTTGATCCATTTTCCATAAAAAGTCACAAGATCTTCGAGTTCCTTGTCCAATTGAGAATTACCAGGCGATTTCGTGTCTCCAGCGAGCATTTCCAGAATCTTCTTGATCCTCTTTTTGTATATTTCGCTGTCTGTTCCATTATTCCAGTCGATAATTCCCTCAAAAGGGACAGAACCTCTTGAAAACTTGAAAAAATAATCAATTACAGGTCCTACGCCACTCCTACCTCCAAGATAAGCTTTGAAGTGTTGGAATCATACTGTCGAATGGCCACTAAATTTGGTATTTGTAAAGTTTGTCCATTTTTCGCCAAGAATAAGGCGTAATGTGACCAAGAGAAATTATTTGTAGTAGTTCCATCCAACATAGGAAATTCGCCTAGAGATTTCATCTTTTCTAGGGCTTCCTGAACCGCCAGTTGACTGTGTTTCTCCTCGTCCAGGCAAGTTTTATAAAAAAATTTGACTTTCTCAACAGCTGAGGAAGAACTCTGCTCTGTTGATCTCAATAATCCTATAAAAGATACGCTTGTTAACAATAACAATAATTACTGTCGATGAGATTCGTGATTTTTTCACCACCATTATGAAAAGGCGTTGCTACTCCTGATTCTGGAATCTCCGCTTCAGCAATCCAACCACCACAAACATAATCATAGAAATCATCACAGGGATCAACCTGAAAATGGGGAGATATTTATTTTGGAACAGTAAACTAACACTGAGATTCATGGACAAACGAAGCTGGTAAGCAGCTCGAATTTCTCCGAGAGTATGGTCGACGAATTTCCTATTGTCTGGGGAATTTATTCTTAATTTTCTTCTTTTTCTAATAGAAAAAGATTTACTGGAATCTTGAAGTGAAAAAGAGAATTCCAGAAAAAATTGCAAGAACCAAAACGGCCAAGACAAGAGCGCCAATAATTCCACACAGAAACCAAATTCGATTTTTCTTCTGCTTGGGAACAGTTGCTCTTGGGATGGAAGAGGAAAGAGGCTGACGGATTGTGATAAAAAAATAGAAAAAGCTTACGATCTCCTTGAATTCTACAGAAGCGCCGTTCTCCACAGCTTGAGACGCCATTTCTTGGCGGTGCTGGCAGAAAAATAACAAAAACCGGCGAATAAAAAGAGGGGCATGACAAAAAAAACTTATTGTGATGAAAATTGAACAAAGGTTCGATCCAAAAGAAGACAGAAAGTAATTTTTGAATTTTATGCACGAGAATAAAAAGAAAGAAGGATATGGTAGCCGGGTGTCAGAAAAATGCTAACGAGATTGGTCTTTATCGACATATTTATTCGAATATGTTACATTTTACCAGACGGTGACCTTCTTGACGGGGTTCATTGGACTCCCAGCTGGACAATTGAAAGCCTCGGCAAATTCTGGCTGATTTGAGACTACAATATTTGTCCTGAAAGAATTCTCCTAACTGGTTTTCCGGCTTTTTTATACCTTGCTTTATCAGGTGAATGAACACCAATCAATATCTGAGATTTCAGGGATTCTGGTGATTCTTTACTGCACCAAACACGTCCCCATCCAATATAAAACAGCTGTTCATTTGTTAAATTTAAGCTAGGAAGGGGCTTTTCTCTTCCATTCCTCTTCAGATATTTCTTATAAGCTCGGAATGATTCTTTTATCGCTCCGTTATCGGCAATATTCTCTTCCAACGTCTGTTTTCCATTGAGGTTCATTCCTTTCAGCTCATAATTATTGTACTGATCGACAATCAGCTTTGCCTTCCTCTCAAAATTTTCATTTGATGAATTTGTCCACCACATTCGTTTATTTCCAATCTGTAAAGATTACTGTATCCAATAAAACTTTAAAAAACCTCGTCATATTTACGTCCCGTGCTGTCAAAACCGTGTGTGATCTCGTGTCCAATGACACCTCCAATTCCACCATAATTAAGCGATTTCGGAGCATCAAGATCAAAGAATGGATCATGTAAAATGGCAAAGGGAAAGGCTAAAAGCTCTGTATTTCAATGCCAAATGGCCAACGTACTGATAGAATTTTCAGACGGTACAAACATTGCATTAACAGTGGCCGACGACATGCCGAAAACATTTCTATCTTGAGGTTTCAATACTCTCTCCCAGCTTTTGTTCAATATCCATTTGTGCAATTCTTTGACCATTGTCAGGTATGGCATATCCTCGTTGAAATTTAAATCCTTATAGATTGCATCTAATTGATTGTCGTCTAACACACTTTCATGGTAGCCAATTTTTACCAGCTGCTGTTTTAGTTTGATTTGGGCATTTTTCTTTGTTTCCTCGTCCAGCCAATCGGCTTCTTGGATAATTTGAGAAAATGAATCTTTTAGATTTTTAACCATTTCCAGGACTTCTTCCTTTTTCTCCTAAATTTTGCTTCTATTTTAGTTTTTCGACAAACTAACCTGGACAGAATCCTGCCCTCGGACATAAATTGCATCAAATGCGTAGCCAAAACCACGTGCTTGAGCGAGGCAATAAATCTTAGTAGATGATCCTTCTCGGTATTTTTCTGGGAAATGTATTCGATAAGCTGCCAGGAGTTCTAATTGATAGAAGTTTTTCCATGTATTAGACGGAGTCTCTCGAATCAAATCCACTAGGCTGTCTTCCACTTGTGGAGAAGATATGTGCACCAGGAGATCCTCATTGACCAGAAAATCATGGGCAAAACTGGGCGCTTTGTCTATTAACAATTGCCTCAAATTGAGTCCAGTTCTCTTCCAAAATCTGTCAACAAGTGTGGTGAATTTCTCTTCTATCATCTTTTCTTCATCCCCTGCCATCATTTTTGGTAATGAATCTCCGGGGAAGAAGCTTGTTGAATGGATCTCTTCTTTTTTTATAATATTCTTCAATCGAGCATAAAAATCAATTAAATCGTCGAGATCTTTCTCCAGCTGAGGATTAGGAGGCAACTCGACGTCTTTGGCGAAAATCTCCAGCTCATTTTTGGTCATTTTCTTCCAAAATAAAACTCCCGGACTTGTTTTATTGTTCCAATCCACGTCATTTAGAAGGAAACTGTTTACACCAAACTAAAGAATATTTTAAGACTTGATCCAACCTACCTTGATAACAGTTTTCGATCGATTTTTCTCATTCCTGCCAATTGCAAGACCCAAAATGCCAAAGCCCCGTCCTTTTTTAGCCATGAATAGCACATGTTCCGGCCAAGAAAAGTTCTCAGAATTAATCCCATCAAGAATGGGAAATTCTCCCAAGGATTTTATCTCCTGCCGAGCTTCTTGGACAGCCAATTGACTGTATTTCCCATCATCCATGCAACTTCTATAAAAGGATTTGACTTTCTCAATAGCTGTGGAAGAACTCCGCTCCGTTGACCTGATTAATTCTGAAAAATTTATGATAAGAAAATGGAAAATATAGTTACTGTCCAATTTCTTGCTGGCTACTTCTTGAAGTATTCCAAATGCACCCGAGTCAACCTCCATTTCAGAAATACTTTGACCGCAGACATATTCATAGAAATCTTCGCAAGGATTCACCTGCAAATGGGAATTATTCGATGGAAAAAGAGACATACACTGAAATTAATTGACGACTGCAGGCGATAAGCAGATCGAACCTCGCCGAGAGTATGGTCGGCGCCTTTCCTAAATGTTTCTTGTTATGATAAGGGGAAAATTTACTGGAATCTTGAAGTGAAGAAGAGAATTCCAGCGAAAATTGCTAGAACCAAAACGGCCAAGACCAGAGCGCCAATAATTCCATGCAGGAACCAAATTCGATAGTCTTTCTGCTTGGGAACAGTTGCTCTTGGGATAGAAGAAGAAAGAGGCTGACGGATAAAAAATAGAAAAAGCTTACGATCTCCTTGAATTCTACAGAAGCGCCGTTCTCCGCAGCTTGAGACGCCATCTCCCGCTGCTACAGGCAGAGGAATGCGACGAAAACCTCATGACAAAATAAGCCAAGAAACCTTTTGTTGGAAAATCGTGACAAATGAGAAATGAAATTTTTGAGAAAAGAATCAGTCATCGAAGGGTTGAGCTGGTTCAGAATTCTATGGAATTCCAGCCATGAAAAGGAGCAAGAAAACAGAAATGAATATGCCAAACTTTGTACAGGCACAGAAACATAGAGAAGATGCAAGTTTCTCAAGAAAAACTGATGAAACAGATTTCTAATAATATAGACAGCAAAAAATTAAATGTTAACACATTGGAAATGTTAAATTCTTCTAAATTTTTAGCCTCTCCAATTAAAATTAGGAAACGGACGATAAAAAGTGGCTCAATTGCCACCAGAAAAAAACCAAAATTCAACGGAATTATAAGCCAAATCTTTTGTACAATTTTTATTTGTCACGAAGTTCTAACAATAACTTTTTGTTGAATCGGTTCTACTTACTGCTACCTGTCTTATACGTTTTATTCATGTACCTTTCTGTGCTTAGAATAGGCTGCCTCCGAGAATGACGCCTCTGGAGGGTTCAAAGAGATCGTAAGGTTTTTTTTACCTTTGGATATCTTTCTTCAGCCTCTTTCTTCTTCAGAACAACTGTTCCGAAGCAGAAAGACAGCAGAATTTGGTTTTGTGTATGGAATTATTAGGGCTCTGGCCTTGGTCGTCTTGGTTCTAGCAATTTTCGTTGGAATTCTCTTCTTCACTTCAAGATCTCAGTGAGAATTTTCCTAATCGTAAAAAAGAAAGGTTAGACTAAATTCTCCAGACCGTAGAAAAGATGTCGACCATACTCCTGGAGAGATTCGAGCTGCTTACCAGCTGCACTCTTCTATGAACTTCAGTGTTAGTTTATCCTTCCAAAATAAATATCTCCTATTTTCTGGTTGATCCCTGTGAGGATTTCTATGAATAAGTTTGTGGCGGTTGGATAGCCAAAGCGGAGATTCCTCAACCAGGGGCCACCGGTCCTATTTAATATGGTCAAGAGAACGTCGATTACATCATGGAAATCTTACACTGGGCGAGAATATCTCAGATAATGGAGGAATAAAGGAATCATTACGAGCTTATAAGAAATATTTGGAGAAAAACGGACGGGAGAAGAATCTGCCTGGTTTGAATTTTACAATCCCCCTGAACCCCGTCAAGAAAGTAGCTGTCTGGTAAAAAAGCCGCTAATATTCTTCTTTATTCTTTCTTTACATGTTGTATAGAATTTCGCAACCATTTTTATTCCCTTATTAATCGAAGTTCTGCTCTATTTTCATTTTTCATTAATTTTAACAACAAATTTTTTTGGTTCGATTTTACAGTCCGTTAAACAAGTATAAAGCCACTCAACTTTTTGCGAAAACTCGACCAAAACGGTTAGTTTCCGATATGAGACATGCACCATTCGATTGCCTGTCGTCAACTACATCAAGGCCCACAATATTACAAATTTTCCTCATGGTATGCCAATTTGACACCAATTTTACAAAAAATAGGCAAAATCATGTGTTCCAGAAGTATAAAGCCATTCTCCGTGACGCGCAATATCTACGAATTTTATGTCTAAACAAATTTTTTGTTAAAGGAAGCCTGGGGGACTGGGGCTTACTGCACTCACAAGCGTTCTGTCTAACGCACCTACTTGGAATGGGTCTCCCCTGGTCTCGAAACTTCTCGGTTTCAAACCGGGACGAATCCGAAAAATCTCGCTTTCGAACAGGGACACATATGAACAGGGACTACTTCAAACCGGCCACTTTCACACCAGGACAGGGTTGCACTATGATGGATTCGAATAAGGACTAGTTTGAACTGGCCGGATTGGAAACGTGACAGCTTCGAACCGAACGGAATCGAAAAGGTACGAAGTCGCACGGGACAAAATCACACCCCGGACAGATTGGAACTGGATAGAGTTGAATTCAGGACGGTTTCGAACTTTTTTTCTGTAAAAGCGCGTCAAAGCAAAAATATTTTGTCAAAAAGAAAATATCGCAGAATTTTTCAGTTTTCAATGGTTTTTACTAAATTTACTTCATTTTTATGGATTTTTGTTAGATTTTGAAGCATAGAAAGGTTAGAATGCACGGCAGGACACTTCGCAGAGATACACAGAAGAAGTTGAGCGAAGAAACTGCATTAAATAGGCGGAAAAAATCCCTTATCCTCGTATAATCGATCTAATTAATTTTTTTCCTGTCATATTAGGTAAACTCACTCCTGAAGAAGTGTTTCCTATCTAATATATTGAAGGACGTCCCTAAATAAAAAGAAAAAACAAAAAATCATATGCATATGGAAGCATAACATCGATAGCTACAATTTAGACTGATTATACGTATTCTACAGAAATTCTACCGTTCCTGATGTCCGAAGAACATTAAACAATCTGAAATAAATTATTAGCAGCAAGAAATAGCAAAGAAACAAATAGAAATCATCAAAAT